>PVIR01002210.1:0-25651 GCA_004026965.1 Petromus typicus
AAAAAAAAAAAGAATATGTGGGACAACTGAGTAAATTCAGACTGGTTATGTAATAAGTAACTAAAAGCCTTGTGGCACTGTAGTTTCTAACTTCACCTACTCTCCTTCTGGTCATCATCATCGAGGGAGACTCGAAGTGCACCCTGTAACAAGCACAGTCATCTGAGCTACAGATGGGAATGTACAGGTGTGCCAGGCATCCTCCATCTGTGAGGAAACACGCCAGCGCCCCACAGGTGGGAGGAGTCATTGTCAGGACAACAGCAGGAGAGGAGGCCGACAGAACTGGATTCTGGGAGGACCACAATGTGTTTCAAGGTCACAGAACTCTGCCGTCTTATCTAGATCCACTGACTAATGTGTCCACTGTGATGCACCTGAGGCAGGTTCCTCTGCCGACTCTCCTTCCTGCTGTCTCACAATTAGTCTCATCCTGGTCCATCTGTGCTGTTACCCAGAGCCTGGGTAGTAGCTCCTCTGTGCGTGCGTGCGTGCGTGCGTGCGTGCGTGCGTGTGTGTGTGTTTCAGACTTCCAAAAAGAAATGCAATTGAGTGATTTTTTTCATGGCCCCTTTCAGGAAGCCCTTACATCAGCCCTCCTCATAGACCACAGAAAATATACTGATTGCTGTTTTAGGCTCAAGTATAAACCATAGAGACACCAGTTGTGCCAAGGCCAGTGGTGTCAAGTGGACAAAGGAAAGCACCCTATTGGATAAGAAGATGTATGTGAACTGTTTGTTAAAATAAAATCATACCTGGGCCGGGGATTTGTTCTGGCACCTGTCATGCAAGCACAAGGGCCTGGGTTCAATCCCCAGTAACCACATACAAGAATACTGGGCATAGAGACTCACACCCACCCGCAATCAGTACCACATACCACAGTGCCAGGCATGGTGGCTCACGCCTGTAATCCCAGCACTCGGGAGGCAGAGGTAGGAGGATTGCTGTGAGTCTGAGGCTGAGCTCAGGGCCAGTCTGAACTACAAAGTGAGACCTGGTCTCAAATAAATAAATAAAATGATAATTTGAGATTATTAGAGAAGTCCTACACTAACACTGTCAGTGTCACGTACAGACTTGCTGTTAGGGAGAACAGCTAAAAATCTTTTTCATCATAACAATGAGAAACTCATAATTATCAAAAGAGAAAATAGTTGTATATAATGTTCCCTTTCAAAAGTAGCAATATTTCTTTTGTCTCATAAATGCTCGTTATGCTCAAACTAGCAGTAATGAGCTCTAGACATCTACTTCATCATTTTGTAAGTATTTTCCATAAGCAATTTTAGTTTGAGAAATTGGAAGGTATTTACAAAGATGTTACACTAATGGTGGTATATATTTCAGTAAGAACTATTGAGAATTCTTCTATCTCTTTCAGATTTTAAGATTCTTGGGATTAGCCCAGGGAGGAGACCCAAATTCAGTATCCTCAGGGGAAGAAAAATAACACTCAAGTCTGTCATTTGGTGGGGGGAAGAAGGCAAAAAGGGAGACAAAAAAAAAGAAGTCAAAATAGAAGCAGAGACAAAATTAGACATCCAAGAGAGAAAAGGCAAATATATAGAGGGCAAAATAAGAAAACAATGAAAAAGGAAGATATCTAAACATGAATGCATTAATTGCCTGTTATACATTGGGCAACTTTTTTAAAAATCTTACATCTGTTGACAGGTTATATAGGAAAGCATTTTCATAGATAGACTATCAAAGTGTGAACTGAAAATATATTTTATAAAGGAAATGTAGAAGTAGCTACCAAAAGTTTAAATTGCATTTATTTAGACCCAAAGCTTTCAGAAATGTCTATTTGTGAAGATTGGCATTAACAGCAAGTAAGGAAAAAGTACAATGTGAACCTCAAACAATTCTGAAGTTTCTTTCTCTGTGTTGGTCTAGACTGCCATGGTGGCTCCGTCAGAGACCCCGTGTGAGATCCAGCTCTTCACTAGCTCCTCACTAAGTTATGGCCCTCATGTTCACTGGAGAGGGAAAACAATAGAGAGGAGAATGAAGAGGAGGGTGCAAAAAGCACACAGCATTTGTCTCTGAAGAAAAATTCACCAAAATTACTAGAAAACATTTCTGATTACAATGTGCTGTCCATAATTTATTACAGGGTAAAGCAAGATTCATAACAGGCACAGTAGGGTACCCTGTGTTCTGGGTGACTCTATGCCCCATCAAAAGTTCTAAAACAGTAGCAGACAAGAAAAAGAAAGATGCTGGTGTAGCAAACAGCAAATCTCCTGCTCCAAGAATCAGAACCTAGACATTAAACAATAACAACCTGAGAAAGAAAAGGAGGGAGGTGGATCCCTGCATCCCAGGAAGGATCTGGTGGGAAAATCAGAGCCTACAGAGCGCTGAAGAGACAGACCACAGAGCGGAAAAGGGAAGAGGCAGTCTGCACTCTCCCCAGCTCCAGCCTTGTGCTGGGCATCAGGAAGACTGAATCTACGGAGATGCAGAGAAAGCAAGCAACTCCAGAGGCCTTCAAGAATGAACGCATGACGCATGAGCAGTGGGCGCAGGCACTGCAACAGCTGCTGAGGGACTCGGGCCGAAGCATCTGGAGAGAGCTCCTCACTGGGAACCCGTTAGTGAGGGGCCAGCTGGAACTTGGGACTCGGAGGAGCATTACTTGGCTTCATTTCAGGGTTCCCATCGTTAAACTCCCACAGCGCCTGGGTGGGGAACATCCACAGGAGCTGTGGTCAGTGTTATAAACTAAATGAAACAGGTTCCAGCCCCATGACTAGAGGACAGGTTCAACCTGAATTTTTTTTTTTTTTTTAGGTTTTTTGAGACAGGGTCTTGCTTTGTGGTTCAGGCTGGCCCTGAGCTCAGCCTCAAACTCACACCACAGCAATCCTCCTGCCTCTGTCTCCCGAGTGCTGGGATTACAGGCGTGAGCCACCACGCCCGGCACTGTGGTATGTGGTACTGGTTGCTGCTGGGATGAGTCTCCACGTCCAGTATGGTATATGGTTACCGGGGATCGAACCCGGGCGCTTGTGCTTGCAAGACAGGGGCCGGAACCACTGAGCTAACTCCCCGGCCCTCAACCTGAATTTTTCTGGAAGTGGAAGTCCCAGGTCTGGCACCCTGCCCTACTCCTGCTGCCTGCTTGCTGGGATTATCCAGCACAGATCTGGGCTCTGACTGCACTTGTGCACCAGCAAAAGGGACCACACCTCGTGCTGGACACTGCCACAGAATTTCAGATGCCAAAAGATAGCCACAAGCTTGAGATCACAGGGAAATTACTTTTTGCTTTGATTTTGGACTTTTAAAAAAAATTTGTCCATTTGGGATTTCTGTTGCTGATGTTGTTTTGTTTGATTGTTTGTTTTTTCTTTTTGGGAGAGTGAACAATGTTTTTAGTTTCTTAATTTGTTTTGTCCTTGTTTTTGTTTTCTCCTTCTTTCCTCCTCTCCTGTCTTCTTCACCAGATTTCGGAGGCTTAGGGAATCATTCTTGGTCCTTCAGCCTTGTAGAATTTCTAATCTTATTTTCTTCTTTCATTTCTCTGTTTTTATTTTTATCTTCTCCCTTCAAAATTTTCTCCCCTTGAAGTACAATCACTCTATGAAGTAGATATTTATAATTTTATAATTTTCCTTAGATTTTTATATATAATTATAAATCTTGTACCTAGGGTTAAACGTTGGAAATCATTTGCCAGGATCTTGTTGAGGATTTTTACATCTATGTTCATTAGGGAGGTTGACCTGTAGTCTTTTTGTTTGTTTGTCTGTTTGTTTTTTGAGACAGGGTCTCACTTTGTGGTTCAGGCTGGCCCTGAGCTCAGCCTCAAACTCACATCACAGCAATCCTCCTGCCTCTGCCTCCTGAATGCTGGAGTTACAGGTGTGCACCACCACGCCCAGCACTGTGGTGTGTGGTACTAATTACTACTGGGCGTGAGTTTCCATGTCCAGTATTGTATGTGGTTACTAGGGGATCAAACCAGGCCCTTGCACTTGCAAGACAGGCGCCAGAACCACTGAGCTAAATCCCTGGCACCAATTTTTTATGGGTTCTCTTTCTGGTTTTGGCATCAAGGTAACACTTGTTTCCAGGAGTGATTTTGACAGCACTGCTTTTCTTTCTAGTTCATGAAAGAGTTTGAGAAAAACTAGCTGATCTTCTCTAAATTTCTGTAGAATTCAGCAGTGAAATCAGCACCTGAATTTATCTTTTTTCCTTCTTTATTGGTAAGTTTTTAGTTATATTTTCAATTTCAATAGCTGATATTATATTATTTTGAATTTTAATATCTCCTTATTTCAGCTTGGGTAATTCATATGTATTTAGGAATCTGTCCTTTTCTCATGTGTTTTTCATCTTATTAGAGTATAAGTTTTCAAAGTAGGTATTGATAATCTTCTGTATTTCCACAAGATCTTTTATGATTTTACCCTTTTCATTCTTTATTGCAAGAATTTGCATTTTTTTCTTTCCTTTTCTGGCTAAGGGTTTATCAATTTTATTTAATCTTTCAAAGACTAACTTTTTCATTCATTAATTCTTTGTGTTGTTTTATTAGTCTCAATTGCATTAATTTTTCCTCTAATCCTTATAGTTTTTTCAATGTGATTTTATTACTGTTACTATTTCATAAAAGTTGCCTGACATTGATTAATGTATTTAAAAATTTAAAATTTAACAGTCCATTCTCTCTCTCTCTTTCTCTCTGGACCAATTGTTTTATTTTTGTGGGATTTTTCTGGTACTGAAAATTGAACTCAGGACCTTGCATTTGTAAGGTAAGCACAGTGCCACTGAGCTAAATCTCCAACCCTTCAAATTTTTAATTGAGAAAACATGTCTTCTCCCAATGCTGATTTACATGGTGAAGTCAACTTTCTGAAAGTAAAATATTCTTTCTAGGCACAACAAGCACACACCTCTAGTCCTTGCACTCTGGGAGGCTTCCACAGGAGGATCACACACTGGAGTGCAGCCAGAGTTACTTAGTGATGTGGTAAGGTCCAGTCTCCAAGTAAGAACTAAGAAAGGAGTGAGGTACAATGGTCCTCGGTTCAATTCCCAGTAATATAAAAGAAGAAGAAAGGAAGGAAGGAAAGGAGGGCGAGGGAGAGGAAGGAAGGAAGGAGGGAGGGGAGGTAGGAGGAAGGAAGATAGATAGGAAGAAAGAGATATCCTTAATTCTAAATGCTTTTTAATGTGCAAAGGTTTCAAGTTATTATCTTCAAAAATCTTGTCCTTTTTCATACTCCTAAGTGAAATAAATAGGACACAGATGTGTAAATACCATAATAATTCTCCGGTATGAGAACTGACACTGTAAATGAGTTCTAAAATGTATGATAGGTATTGTGAAATTGGAAGAAAATGTTCAAAGGGAAAGGGAACAGGGGCTAGTAAAGAAAGGAAAGATAAAACTTGATGGTTAAAAAAAGGAGACAAAGCTTATGTATATAGGGGGTGGGGAGTAGTAGGGAGGGCGGGGGAATGGGGAAAATGAGAATCAAGATGTGTCATGTACTGGTACAAATCCTCAGTGTTGAGTGTGATCATAATGTATAGACAAAATGTACCAATAAAATCAGTTTTTTAAATAATCTCGTCCTTTTTGGTATTCCACTAATTACTTTACTTTTTAAAATATTTTACAAGCCAAATTCATCAAACAAAGTATCTCTATTGTGATTATTTGAACACTTTGCCAAATTTAGAAGTTACAGTTACAAACTTTCTCAATTTAATTTAAATCATCTACAAAATAAGAATTAACCAAATTAAATACAAAACCCCCTAGATGTCAGCAAAAATGGAAAGAAAGAAATTTGCAATCTGCTCCTCCATAAATCAAATTTTAAAAACTGGAAAGAATTTCAGTACTTTGGAAACCAAAAAAATCTTGCAGCAACCTGAGGAGGACTTATTCAAGATAAAAAGGCTGGATCTCAATCTGAACACTGAGCTTTGTCAAATTTAGCTTACTATCACACGCTCCCCTGCTGACCAGCCCAGGGGTGGCCTTGAAGAAAACAATACACGTTCCTAGTACCAGGGAGGTACTAGGAGCAGAGCTCATTCATGGAGAAATGTGATTTTTAGTTTTAAGTTGTCTAGCAGTTCCTTGAAGGTCCAGCTCAGCAGGGTTGTGGTTGTTGCTGCTGCTGCTGCTGTTGTTGTTGCTGTTATTCTTGTTATTCTTGTTGTTGAGCTTGGTGGTGGAGGTTCTGGTGGTGGTGGTCTGGTCTGGTCTGGTTTGGTTTGGTTTGGTTTTGGTTTTGATTTCTGTCGTTGTTCAAATATTCTCCCCATGTAATCTTGGCTGGCTTCAAACTGACTTATTTTTCCAGGCTGGCCTCATGCTGTGATCCACCCACTTTAGCTTCAGAGTGCTGGGATTGCAGATGTTCACCTACCGCAATAATCTTGTCTCAACTTCTCCTAATGTGGAACTCACTCAGTGCCAAAGATACTAAAGAGGATCTCTACTGATGTTTTGGTTACTACTTCACAAGGCAATGAATAAGAGTCAGAGTAGATAGTAGACTACTAAAAAAAAAAAAAAATGAAAGAAAAGGGAATAGAATACAGTGCTTTGTAAATGAAAGGCTTTGAAAACACTGGCATGTTCTTGGAATGTAGAACACCAAGCATATATGGAGCAAAGGCCATGCTTGTGCTCAAGAAAGACCCAAGAGGCTTCAAGTCTCTCATCACTCCCAACTCACTAGCCATGAGGGAGGTTAGTGAGGAAGAGGAGGAGGTTTCGGCACCTATCTTGCAAGTGTACTCCTGGAGTTTATCTTGCTGTCTCTTCCCTCCATGAGCAAAGCATCTCGGAGACAATGTTTGATGATGCTGTATTTTGCTTGGTGACTCTGGAAAATGCTGTGCTAAGCTAAATGAGCCAGGCACAAAATAAAAACACTGAATGATCTCTCTATGTGGCATCTAACAAAAGCTCAAATACACAGAAATGGAAAATAGAATGATGGCTATAAGGAAGAGAGGAGTGGTGGTAAAAGTGAGGTCAAATGGTAAAGTTGCAATTATACCATATCAGCAAGTCTAGAAATCTAATCCACAGCATGAATATTATCATGTTGAGTTGCATAATGGAAATTTGTTTAAAAAGTAGATCTTAGCTGATTACCACAAAAGGTAAAAAAGAAACTACATGAGATTACAGCTCTGTCAATTGGCTGTAGTTATCAATTAGCTATCTATACATGTATCAAAACAGCATGTTGTACATTAATTACATATAATAAAAATATTTTACATAAAAATGTTAAAATAATAAAAAGAATTATAAGCAAAACATAAAGGATTATGTGCATAAACTACTCTGATGATTAAATGATAAAAAATTGGACAGGCTAGATAAAATGGACAAAGTCTAGGGAGTTATGTTACAATGTGGTGAAATAGAAATACACACCAGTTTAGTAACAATTTATGGGCAAACTCCAAATATAATAAACCAAAAACTATTTAAAAGACTGCTGCACTCAAGAAGAATGCAAAACCAGACCACCCAATAGAGACATTTAGAAATTCTGCCATCACAGACCCTGCCCAAACATAGCATCACACAATCTGAAAGCGATTCTCTGATCATTAATTGTGACGTGTCCACTAGACTTAAGCTAGAAAACCTAGCAGATTAGTAAACTGCAGGTGTCTCTGTGCATGCCTGACATGCAGGTCAGCAAACTGACGGAGGGAGACACCAGATTTGGTGGCCTCAACCACAAGACTTGTGATTTAGACAGAATAAAAGAGGAAGAAGCAAGAAATGTTTCCATTTTTTTCAGAGGAGCTCTGGTCTTTGCCATTGCCTCTGGGCCTTGATCTCAACTTCCTTTAGCTCGGCCGCTCAAACTTTTTAGCCTTCCAACACAGACGCTGGATTCTCAAAATAGACTCACAATAGGGACTGTACAGTGAGTCTCTACTCCTTTTACAATCAGCTGATACTGGATCCTCTGGTCAAACAAAATGGCCCTGAGCTCAGCCTTGAACTCACAACAATCCTCAGCCATTTTGGACTTATCCATCTGTACTTAAGCAGACAGCCACTGGGACTACTCTACTTCTAGAATGCTTACTTTAAATAAATATATTTATTAAAATCTTTGATCTAATTATGCATATACTTAATTTTGAATCTGTTTGTCTATAGAACCCTAACTAATACAGATTTTGATAGCATAAAAGTGAGATTGCTCTGTGACAGTGCTTGACCGTGTGGCTAGAAACCTATAGAACTAGTCCACAGGTATAGAATGGGAAGGTCTACCCTGCACCATTCTGCACTGGCACTGTTTAACTTTCTTTTAGATATGTGGGGCTAACAGAGGCCAATTATGGATAAGACTCTTTTTTTTTTTTTTTTTACTTGTTAATGTCAAGTATTGCATCCCACTGATGAGAAAGAGACTAATACACTTACTTACCAATCATTAACAAATAGAAATTCTGGGGGTTGGGGATTTAGCTCAAATGGTACCATGCCTACCTAGCAGGCCTGAGTTAGAAGAAAGGAAGAAGAAGAAGGAGGAGGAGGAGGAAGAAGAAGAGGAAGAGAAGAAGGAGGAAGAAGATAAAGAGGAGGAGGAGGAGGGAGGAGAGGGGGTTTCTGTTGCCTGCCTTGCAAGTTCGAGGGCCCAGGTTCGATCCCTGGTAACCACATACAACAATGCTGGGCATGGTGGCGCACACCTGTAATCCCAACACTTGGGAGGCAGAGGCTGGAGGATTGTTGTGAGTTCAAGGCTGAGCTCAGGGCCAGCCTAAACAAAGTGAGACCCTGTCCAAAAAATATATATATATATAGAAATAGAAAATTTGAATGGACTAATAACCAATAATTACTAAGGGAATTAGATCAACTCTCTAAACAAACAAGCCAGGACAGGATGGTTTCATTGGTGAATTACAGCAGACATTTAAGGAGAAATAAAATTTCTCAAACTGTTCCCAAAAAACTGAAGATTTTGAACCTATTCAATGAGAGCAGCATTACTCTATCAAAGCCATACAAACTACAAAAAAAGAAAAATTAAAGGCCAATATCCCTGATGAATATTGAGTAGACATTCCACAAAATACTATTAAGATAGGAGGGGGGGCATGGAAAAACTGGCTGAGGAAAGAAGAATGACCTGTCCATTGTAAAATCCCAGAACAGCACCAAATAATTCCCGGAATACCAGATGAAACACTTCTCATGAGCTCCCACAAGATGTGGACCACATATAAAAACACAGATGCCATGAGGAACTTGTTGTCAGGACTCTTCAGTGTAGCCTACTCTGTGTCTTCCAGATCAGATTATATCACTATTTTTGCTCTTTTTCTCCTTTCCTCTTCCATTCGGAGAAAGTTTGTTTTGCAGAACCAATTTTTCCTTTACTCTCTCACCCCTTACTCTTCAAACAAACTTTTGGCACTGTTTTTGAGTTTTCTAATCCAAGGTTGAACTGGTGAGTCATTTATAAGGGAATGACCTGATAAGCCATTGATCCAAATTCAAAAGACCTATACACTATGATCAAGTGAGATTTATTATTCAAGATAAAGATGGCTCAACATGTTAAAAAAAAAAAAAACATAAAACCACATTGACAAAATGAAGGAGGAAACCACAAAACTATGTTAAGAACATTTGACACAATGTTTAAAGCATTATGTTAAATAAAATATAAGCTAGTAACAGAAAAGGTGCTAATTATATGATAAACTCATAGTCAAGGTCACAGAGACAGAAAGAAAGGTGGTTTCTGGGAGCTGAAGGCGAAGGGATTATAGGAAGTTATTAACTAATGGGTGGGGACAGACTTTGAGAGGCTTCCTTTGCCTTTGAAAGGAGAGGGCTTTGCACTATCTTCTAGCACAGGAGAAATTACAGCTTTTATCAGAAAGAGATGAATCAGTCTGTAAATCCAAAAGTTTCAGAAGCAATGAAGGAGCTGCAGTTTGTGAGAACAGTCACACAGCTGTCTCCATCTCACAGGTCAGGCTGTCAGGTCTTCCAAGGCAGAGCCTGACCTGGAGTAACATACCTAACTTGTCTGAGCATTTATCCTCCAACCATGAGACTACTGTCAGGTCCTGGAGAGGCCCCAGCTTTGTCGGCCTTGTTATGGTAAGAGATAAGAGGTTTTTATATGCAACCAAAGAGGCATGCTGGCTTTTACAGTTGGCTTTCAAGTGTACCTCACTTATACTCGGTGGTTGATTTTCTTTCTTAGAGCAACAGTGAGTTTAGAAATAGCCAATTTTTCCCTGTATTATTTTCTTTTAATTCTCAAACACGTCATATATTACACCTGCAAGTATGTTCCTTTCTGACAAATCTTCTTATTTCACCACTTGGCAGCCTGCAGTTAGTGCCGTGTTTCATCCACTGCCAAAATGGCGGCCCCTTTGCCAGCCACATATTACTCATTCCATTCCAACACTGTAATTTAGCATTTGGGTTTTTTGGGTTTTTTTCCAGAAAATTCCTGCTACCAACACCAGTCAGAAGTAGAAGTAGGGCCAGGGAGTTAGCTCAGTGGTTCCAGTGCCTGTCTTGCAAATGCCCAGGTTCGATTCCCCGGCAACTACATACAATACTGGGTGTAGAGATTCATACCTAGCAGCAATCAGTACCACACACCATAGTGCCAGGCGTGGTGGCTCACGCCTGTAATCCTAGCACTTGCAGAGGCAGAGGCAGGAGGATTGCTCTGAAGTGAGTTTGAGGCTGAGCTCAGGGCCAGCCTGAACTACAAAGCGAGACCCTTTCTCAAAAAAGAAAAAAAAAAAAAGAAGTAGAAGTAGATTTCAAGATATATTATACAAAATATAACATCTGTGTAAGGATCAACATCTGTGAAAAAAAGATGTAAAAGTGAGATAGAGCAAGAGTTAAACTTACAAAGAGTTAGACTTACAAAGGCATGGCGAACATAAAAAAAAAGCTCTGAGTCAAATATTACCAGTCATGTTTGCCATATAAGTACTGGTTTTTTTTAATTCATTAAATATTGAAGGGCTTGAACCATAGCTCAGCAATAAAGCATTTACACTGCATGCACAGCACCCTGGGTTTGATCCCCAGCACCACAAAATAAAATCAATTTCTGAAAATTTGTGGAGCAAGGGTGTATTTAATTAGTAGAGTACGTACAAGTTCCTGAGGTTTAATCTACAGCACTGCAAAATAAAATTTTAAAAAGCCTGAAACAAATGCTACACTGAACTGGCTGTAAGACAGATTCAACTGTGACTCTTCCAGGAAAGCTGGGACATGTGCTCTCTCTCGCTGTAGGGAAATTAGCTGTAGTTCCAAGTCCTCTGCCCTGTCCCTCACAGTCTAGGAGCAGTTGGCTTTAAGTAGTTGTGGATTTTTCTTTTATTTTTCTTTGGTGACACCAGGGATTGAACCCTGGGTCTTAACACTGAACTACAACCCTACTCCTCTTTGACTATGTTCAAGCAGACTTGCTAAATTGCTTAAGTGCCCAGTCTGAGCTCAGATTTGTGATCCTTCTGCCTCAGCCACCCACAGTGCTGAAATTATAGGTGTGCACTGCCACACCTAGCCTATAGCCATGCTTTGTACACCTTCTTACCCTTGTAGGTATGTGGGAGGGTGACACCAACAAACCTGCCAACCGTAAGACGACAAACTACAAAACACAACGTGGCCTGAGGCAAGAGTAAAGATCAGCTAATCAGCTTCTCCTCTTCAGGAATTTTAATCAAGAAAAAACAAGAGAACACTTCTCAACATGAAGCTAAAGTGAGGTAGTAGAACTGTAGAACTGGATAAGGAAACAAGGAAAATTATGCTCAAGCCAAAATTCGGAGGGAAACAATATTGAGTAAAGAGAATCAGAGGCTGGGAGGTGCCTGAGGAAGCAGGCTGACCCTGAAAGAGTGGGGTTAAAGGCGGAACACTCCTGCTGCAGAACTGCAGACTTGCCTCCCATCTCTGCTCTCAAGAGGACTAACTGTCCGTCACGTGGAGGTCGGCTTGACCTTTCTCCACGGCCCAGCCCGTTGTATTGATTCCCTCATCATCAAGGTACCAAACTGGTGCTTCCCACCCTTCCTTTACACAGTTCTCTGACATTTGCTTTAAAACCAAAGATACTGCCCACGTTTCTTCTTTTGAGTCAGAATAAATCCACAGGGTCAGAGGAGGTTTCCTCGTGTTAGTATCGCCAAATCCTGAATGATCCTCTACTATTCCATCCCCCAAAGTATAACTCTGATGCTTCCCAATCATCTTATTTGGTGGCGATTCTTCCTATGTCATCTGTCACAGTCACTGAGTCTTGTGCTCACTGAGAAGCGTCCTGATACCTGCACAATTGTCCTTTCACTGAGTGCCAACAGTAGAAGGACAAGAAAACTAGATCTCAGGGTACCTTGTCCTTCATTCTCCCTCAGCAACACCAACTCTGGAAACTTCAGATAATATATTTCTGACTGTCTGACCTCTAAATGTAAGTGATATATTATTTTTCTAGTAAAAAGACCTGGCATTAGATTTTTCCTATTCAAATTATATTTCTACACTGTCCTAACAAAATAGCATTGACAATCATTTCAGGTCTACAGAGCCACCTGCTGTTTCAAAAACGCACTGCAATGAACATTTATTTCTCCAACCTCCTAAAGGCCTGTTCAACTAACTCCTGCATAGCCTCATGCCCTCTCTCCTCTCTCATCCCCCTATCGTTTTTCTCCATTACTGTGGTAATGGCAATAATGCTGGTGGTAAAATTCTGTTCTCTAAATAGATACTATCCTGTACCAAATTCAAGACTATTTTTATTGTGATTGTGTACATATGGAAAAATGCTACTAATAGCATTTACTTCATGTTTATATTTGAAACTCTTTCCATGTTGAAAAGGAGAATGAAGACTTCTCTGTTTCTTTTGGGGATTGTATCATTAATTTTCTAGATATGTTCTGAACTGTAAAAAATATTTTCAAAACAAAGGCCAGCTTTCAAGACAAAACTATAGATACAGACAATGAAAAGTGAAGTGTCACAAGACTCTTGCTTCTGTAATGCCTTTCATGTTCTTTCCTTTTGAAAATTCACACGTGAAATGAGTTAAGAAACTTTCTAAGAAGTTTCAAATAGGTCGTGAAGTATATGCATGTTCACCGAGATAGAAATCCCCACTCCTAGTGCCATGCACTTATGCAACAGAAAATATATGTGTGCTTAATAAAGGTTTTTACATTACCCCACATTTATCTTGAGAGTGAACTGAAAGAGCTGTGGGGGCAGATACCTTTAGCTCTATGTTACCTGCAGGAGAAGAGCTTGGGAAGAGCAATACATAAACCACAAATCTTTCAGTCAAACCAACTCTAGAGGGCAGCTCCAGTGGAAACGAAGAATGGATACTCCATCCTGTTTTACCAACTGAATGCAACTAAAAGTCCTGCACAGCACCCATAGATCAGTTACTGAGGACTCTAAAAATGTAAATAAGAGCAGGCTAGTGAAAGGCAAAACCAAAACTATTGATACAGGGGGAACAGATGTAACTCTCATCATGCTCGATGTCAGATACCCAAAGTTCACGTTCCCTGAAGCTGAGGAATTCTAGGGAACAATGGAGGGTAAGCGTAGGACAATGTGTTGGGGAGCAGGAGTGTGAGACACAAACAACTACTGAGAGAGAAGGGAGTTCCAAATGGGTTGCCAAGTAGCCCACTTCTTAAAATCAGTATATAGAGCAAAGTCACAGTGGGTTGGTACAACACAGGTAAAAACTATAATCAACCAATAAGATTGAAAGTATAGACACTTAGGTAATACTGATCCAGTACTAACAAGGATATGTGGATGACATTATTAACCTTGGTTGACAATCTGCAATCTTAGTCTTAATCTTCTTAGTCTTATAGTTTTAGTCTTAGTGGGTGGAGAAGGACGCCCCCCCCCATGAGATAATGGTCTATCTAGGTGGGAAAGCCCAGAGGGTGGTACCAATAATCTCAAACTCCTGTTCATCCCTTTGAGAAGTGTGCAAATTTGGCCATTATGATTTAAACCTTCAGATATGCCTCCAGCTATAGTTTCCATGTGTTCTCATGCTCTGCATTGACTTTTTGGGCCAGCCCTGTCTGACTGTCTACATATTTCTAGCATAGCTGTCCATATCATTCCCATGTCTGAAAAACTATGCTGAAGGGCATAGCTTCTATCCGACTGCTTCAAGCTGAGAGAGCCAGTGTAGGGAAGACTGCAGACAGGAGCCCTCTCCAGAGAGCTATCCAATGGGCCTCAGATAAATGTCACATTTTCTAGCAGTTATAAATTCTCTTTACAAGGTTAATCTGGTGGATCTTGGTAAAGGAGCCTGGCACAATTGTCATTAGTTCCATCATCTGCATGATCACTTAGAGTTTGGTAGCCTTTAGCCAAGAATAAACAAATTTTCCAAGAAATTCAAGCATGTATAATCCGAGCATGAAAGCACTAGAATGGAAAGGCAGGTTGGGGAAAGAGCCACATTTAGCTCTTACGGGACTGGAATAGTGATTGGAACCACTGGCTTTTAGATTCCTATACTGAGGGAGGTTATCTCTAAACCCGGTACTTTCTCATAAGCCCCTATAGCTTTAGTTAGTAAAAAGATAGAACAGTTGATGGTTTTTGAAGGACAATTTTAGCTAAGAAATTTTTTAAAGAAATTTTAAAAATAGTTAAAACCATAGATTTTACTATAGTCTTTCATAATGACCCATAACAATGGTCAGCTACCAGTCTAGCTGGAAACTGCCAGAAGGAATCAGCAACTGGAGCCCCTTTTTATAGTTAGCTTTATTATTATAGCATTCCTTTTATATCTCTATTGGCCATTCTCTGCTGAGAGTTTAAAACTGAGTTAAAGTGAGGTCTGTGTCAATCAAAATTAACCTCTTGCTGTTTGTCAAGGTCAGTTAAGTCTCCACAAGCATCAGTTTGGAACCTCGCACACAGCTCTCAGCCCCTCTGTCAGTTTCAGCCTTCAGGGTGGGCCTCCACCTCACGTTGGTCATGTTGCTCTCAGTGAAAGCGGGGGAACCTTCCCCAGTGGTGACCCTCCTTTGGCACGTATTATATTTGCTGACTTGTGTCCTCTGGCAGCCAGCAATCTCCCTGCTCAGGAGGTTGAGTGACTTTCCAAAACTGTACGATCCTGTAGAAAAGTGTTTCTCATATCCTGGGTCCTTGTTGACCTTGAAGGGCCTGGGCCAAAATACTGACTCTCCTCTCAGCTCACTTAACTTTCTAGCTTTGGTTTCTAAACTAGGTGTTGAACACCCAAAAGACCAGTGACCTTAGTATTCAAGTAGCAGCAATGAGCTTAACTATTATCATTTTATCTGTACATTAAGCACTTTTGAAACATAAAGGACTGAAACATATGAAACTGTTATTCCCTACCAGTCATGGTTGTTTTAGTAGCTGAATCCCTACAGCATATTAACAGATAACAGTTATACAGAGAAAACTTGAGATCAAGAACACAGAGTATTTTAGTATGACAATTATGATGATGTTATCTTTGCAACACTCTTGAATGTCCCTCTTAGTATAAATTAGCATGTGTTCGCATGCTGGCTTGACATATTTCTTATCACAAGTACAGGGAACATAAGAGAAAGGCAGATATCTGAGTCTTTTTTTTTTTTTAAAAAAAGCCTATCATAGTTTTACATCTTAGAAAATCTGTACACCCAGAAGGTATGAACACATTTAGGACACCATGAAACTAGCAATAACAGTATCACAGCTATATGAAATGCTTTGTCCCTTAATTTAGCTTTGTATCAAGAGCATCTTTTCATACAATCTCTTTTCACAGAAAACTTAACTTTTGATGAAGATCAATAATAATACATTACAATGATACATTTAGCAATGTGTATAGGACTGTGTCTCTCATAAAGTTTTAGAAATTATTGGGATCCCCTTTGTGGACAAAGGCTGGAAAAAAACATTTCCAGGTAGCTTCTCCCTTAGTCACCAAAGCGAGTCCCCTGTAGCAGTTTTCCTAAGCCCAAGGGGTCCCCATTTAATTGTATAACAAGCCTTGTATATGACCTATGAAAATGAGATTATAATAATCAACACATTTTTGACCAATGAAAGATTCACAAGTTATCAGACAGCAATATGCAACATGTTTATAAAACCTGCCTTGATATCTTTTTGATCAGCTGCTAATCTGGGTGGAAGGATGACTAACTCTAATGCCATCTATTTCTAAGCCAACTTAAGTTACAGGCACCATCTTTTTAAAAAAAATCCAAAAAAGAAAAAAATTGTTGAGCTCAAACAAAATGGCTATAAAACAGACAGGACAGATAGAAACACACATACACATAAGACAACTTGTCTATAACACCGGAGTGTACCAGATGCATTTGGTTACATCAAATTATAATAATCCTTTTACATTTTTTTAAGTTTGTAACTATAAAGACTGGTCAGAAACTTTTGTAGGCCAATCAATAGAGATCACTTATAACAAGAATCAGAAAGAAAAAACCTCTTACACCTACAAAAGTAACCACAGCCCCAGGCTGGTGGTTCACCTGACTGCAGTACCCGACTCTATAAGCTTCTCGTTGCTGCTTTTTTCAGTAATTGAGTTTATTGGTACATTTTAGGAATGCATTATGGTCACATTCATTGGCAATTTGTACCTGTACATAAAATATTTTGATTCGTATTTTTTCCTATTGTCCTACCCTCCCTTCAACCCCTCACCCTCCCTATATACATGACTTGTGTTTCCATTTTTTCCTTTTCACCATCAAATCCTTTTCTTTCCCTTCTTTGATATCTGTGGTTGTTTGATAGCCATAGCTTATGGCCAAAACTGCTGCTTTGATGACCGTGTGTGACAGTTCCCTCTGACAGGACTGTGAAAGGTAATTTTGACTGTTTTCATGAGGGTGTACTCTGGCCAGGTTTGGGTACAGAAAGAAAGTGGGCAACCCCTCTTTGAAGCTAAGTGTGAATTCTGTGCATTGAAGGCCTGTCAAGGCTCCATCCTGCGTGCTGCACATGTCTACCTATGGTAGGTTTTTCCACTTTACCTGCTCTGTGCCTGAGCTAAGGTGTCTCTTGGACTGCACCCCAGTGGCAGCAGAACGGGGGTGCACGGAAGGGGCCAGAGCTGTGTCCCCCACTCTTCCCATGTACCCGGACTCCACTCCTTGTGATCCTGTGATCCTTGGACCATACTTTTTTCAGAACCTCAGTTAACGTATCTCTGAGAATAGCAGCCACCCTCATGAGATGTTCTGGAGAGAAATCAAGATGAGAGAGGCAGTCCTCTGGGGACTGGAGCTGTGCCTATTCTTTAATACTATTTTGATATTAAACTCATAAGATTCCATAGGAACATGCTATAAAAACCAGTCAGCATAATTCTTGAGGGAAGTAAGGGAGATTAATCTCTAAATCTTCCTGAGGAATGAAAGATACATTTGTACTGAAGCTTTTACATTTATTCATTGAGAATTTCAAGATTAAACCTAGATTAGTTTTTGAATATGAACCAGAGATAAATGAGGGTCAATTTTATGCTGGAAGGATCCTAGGGGGAAGAAACTCACCATCCTGGAAACTTGGTCCTGAAATCCAGCAGGCACAAAAGAGAGAATCGCTTTGGACCAAGACTTGTAAACTGCATTATTTCTCAGGGGCAGGGAGTGGGGAACGGACATGAGTGGCTCTGAGTACGGCACAAGAACTAAATCCTAACCGTCTCAGGTTAGAAAGATGATTACAATCCAGTTTTCCCTCGGTGGGTCTACTACTCATCAGCAAGCCGTGCTTGCAGAGACAAAAGCCATGATTGACTCCAAAATTAACCAATAGTCAAAAGAACCTAAATGGTTGATTTTTTACCCCTCAACAGAAAGTGAGAGAGAAAGTGAGAGTGTTAATCAGGTTCTCAGGTTAAAATATAGGCATCTGACTTATGGATTTCTGTATAAACAACTGGAGGAATCACAAAATCTTAGGCTATCCTGCCATCCAGAAGGCAGAAAGAGCCTGGAATTCCTAGGAATCCCATTGGCTGTTTTAGAGTCTGGGGCTGTGGGAAGGAAAGAATTGGTTTAATTCCTTCTTCTCCAAGTCTTCAGGTTACCTTAGATAAAAAGCCCAAACATTTGGTCTCAAGATTGCAAAATTGTTCCTTAGA
The DNA here is from genome assembly GCA_004026965.1 of Petromus typicus. Taxonomy (NCBI): domain Eukaryota; kingdom Metazoa; phylum Chordata; class Mammalia; order Rodentia; family Petromuridae; genus Petromus; species Petromus typicus. Next base: position 18,225 of record PVIR01002210.1, read on the forward strand.
TCTGGAAACCTTATAGTTCAGGTCTGCTGGAAAATTCAGGACAGCAAAAGTGTCTTGGCTGAAGAGCTTCTCTGAAGGGGTACATGATGTACACCACCTACATATTGCAAGACTGAGTTAGAAAAAACTATAGTATTTCCTTCTATTGAATCAGGAGCTAGGAACGTCCTCATCTTTCCCCTGATAAATAGGTGACAATTCTAAATAATTGAAGGGCTCAATTCTCTTCTTTGTTAGTCTTTCAAAAGTTTGAAATTTCACTGCCATCTCTGGTCTTGTGTGGTGGGGGTGGGGGGGTGCTTGTAGAGGAACTGCTTGGCCTCCAGTAGGAACATTATTCCTTGGCTGCCTGTTTTTTGATCTCCTAATATTAAGATAATATTTATCTCTAAAGGTAGCAGCAGCTTCTAATGCTGCTTATCTCTCACTAGAAATCAGTGTTTGATTTAAGAGCAACACTGCATCTTCCTAATCTAGTTCACAGGTCTGAGTAAGTCCTCTAAAGACCTCAATGTACATTTCTGAAAACTTTTCTAGATCTTCTTTGATCTGTTTGAGGTCACTGAGAGAAAAGGACACATATTTGCAATTCACTTACTGTCCTTGAAGGGCTTAAACAAAATTAGCTAAGGAAGGATATAATCCAGTAAAGGCTTGGTTACAGCTGGATTAGAAGTCTTACCCTTAAGATCAAGAGGATAGTGACTGTGGCTTTGCTTAAAGTTACCTTGGAAACTAACTTGTCCTTAGGATCTAACGGCAGAGGAAAAGTAGCCTCAGGCTGTGATAGTGGGTGAATCTAATTATGACTTAGGGCCAGAGGTATCTGGTTTTTTTCTGGGGCTTAAATTTACATTTTGAACACACATGAGAATTATCTCAATGCAAAGAAAATACAAATATAAGGTAATTCTGATCATTTTCCCTCTTTTTTACAATAAAATTCTAGTTATATGATACTATCATAATCAATACTCCTCTGTATTTGTTTCTGCTTCTAGGGGTAGGCAACCATGCAACTCTGAGTTTGCAAAACAAATCTAAGAGAAAGAATGACTAGTCTCTTTAATTTCTACTTGATTTCTATATTCTCAACACATGTCCCAAGGTGCTCCCCTCCAGAGAAAGTGGAAGCCGTCAGGAGAGCAGAAGAGAAGTCGGGTCCAAGAAACCACCTTTCATCAGCTCAAGACCCTCCCTCCCCAGGAACTCTCACTCCTAACCCACCATGTGTTTCCAAAAGCACAAGCTGCAGTTGACTCCAGCTGTGACGGCCATGTTTAAAGAAGGAAGCATCGCTAACAAAATTAAACTGATAATCAAGAGGTCTAAACTACGGCTTTCTAATTCTCTGAAAGAGAATGAAGAAAATAGACAAGTGGATCAATTAGGGCCCTTCTCAGCCTCGAGAGACAGGTAGAGTCAAGGTAGTAGCTAGGGAGGTCCTCCACTGGACCACAGGGCAAAGACATCTGTGTTATTTGCTTAACTTCCTAGGCAATCTTCAAGGCTCAGATTTACTTTAAGATTTTTATGTGTCTATATCTATAACATGTTTGTGAAGCTCACAGGTTAGAACTCATATCCATCACCTAGCAGCCGCACATTTTTCAGTCTTCTACATGCACATGAAAGGAAGGGCTGACTGAAATCCCTTTTTTACCCTTAGTTAACATATGTGAAGCTCCTCCGTGGAAAATAGTTGCCACCAGCTCCTCTTCTTTACCTCCTGAAGGGAGGTGTCCAACAATAAGCAGTTCTAAAGTTAATTCCCAGTTGAGTTGAAATGGAACAAACTTAGTGAGTTTTCTAACTTACTGGCAGAGAGAAAAGTCCAAACCTGCAGCTTAACTCATAATGGAGGCTTAATGAAAGGGCTCTAACATGCTGTCTCTCATCACTCTGGAACAGAGAATACCAGATCACCAGAAGAGTTACCTTTTATCTAACTGAGGTGCTAAGGTGATGACGATAATACTTGGAGATTTTCTTTTGATTTCTCCATCAAGGTGTCAGGACCCATCTTCCTCTGAGGGACCTTTGGGTAGCTGCCAGAGAATGGCCCTGGCCACAACCCTTCTGTTGTCACCTCAGTTTCCACTAGTTCTATGTAATCAGACATCTGCCTCTGGAAAGGAAACCAGTTGCCCATCTGGTCAATATCCCATCAGCCACTGGCTTCACTAGGGTTGGGGATTTACCAGAAAGCACTGGGGAAACCTATTCTCTGCTATGAGAGTGGCAGCTTCTCTAAGGACATTTAACCACCTGCCAGGGTAGCCACTGTTGGCTAGTTTTCTATAAAGGATAGAGAGAAATCCTACTCCTCTAAAAACCCAAACAAATTATTACCTAGCATCTTACAAGTCCATAGTCAAAGTTTCAAAGTCTACACCTTATTAACAAAAGTATTTTCTTCCCTTGATATATAAATATCTTATCGAGACAACCTGCTCCTCACTTATCAGTTTCAATCCAGAAAGGCATGAATGAGGAACCTCAGGAACTAAGATTGCCTCTTAGGCTGGGGGGTTAGCTCATATGGTATTACACCTATCTTGGAGGCACAACAGTGTGAGTTCGATCCTCGGTACCGCACACACACAAAAAAAAATTGCCTCCTCACCATTGGAAGATCAGACCAAAAAGAAAAGAGAACAGGTTTAACATTTTCTCTAACTTGTACAGAGGGATTGAGCCAGAAAGTCTCAGTGAAATCTGTCCCTCAAGTCTTAATAATGGATGCTAGCATATTGCTCTTTTTAACTGGCAGATAGGGCCTCGTGTTTTATTAATAGACATGTGTATTTCTTAAATAAAAACTAGATTTCATTTTTTAAAAACCCATGCTATAGAATTTTACATTCAATCCCACTAGGGGGCGATCTAATGCTATTTCCCTAGTCTGGCAGAACAAACCACAGCAGTTTTAACAGTGAAATGGGTCAAGCAAGGAACACAAAATAAGTTTAGCAGCCCATTCAAATATAACATATAAATTTACCGTTATTTTAACAAAAGACGGTGCATCATAACAAAAATCAATTGAGAAAAATTAAGACATAAAGCATATTTGATTTTGATTTCCTAAGCAAGCAGTATAATCTTGAATTTCCAAATTTATGAAGCAAAAACAAACCGTCACCTCCATCCAGTTACCTCAGAGGGACCTCCAAAATGATAAAGGGGGAAATACACGTAACTCTCAACATGCTGCATATCAGAGATGCTGAGTTCGTGTTCCCTGAAGTTGACAAAAGAATTCTAGGGAACAAAGGAGGTGACGAGAAAAAAAATGTATTGGGGAACAAGAATGAAGAGCAAAAATAGCTCCTAAGAGACCGGAAGGAACCCAAGTGAGTTGCCAACTAGCCCACTTATCAAAGGACATTTTATACAGCGAAGACACAGGGGGTAGATACAGTGTAGGCAAACAGTATAATCAACCAATAAACTACAAGTATAGTCACTTAGGTAATACTGACCCAATAGTAACCAAGGGTATATGAATGACATCACTCACCTTGGTCAATAATCTGTTTCAGGGAACACGAACTCAGCATCTCTGATACGCAGCATGTTGAGAGTTACGTGTATTTCCCCCTTTATCATTTTGGAGGTCCCTCTGAGGTAATCTTAGTCTTCTCAGGTTTAGTTATAGTGGGTGGAAGACGATGGCCCACTCCCACTGAGCTAATGATCTGTCTGTGTGGTGAAGCCCAGAAGGAAGGCACCAACCATCTCAAGCTCCTGCTCACCCCTTTGAGAAATGTGCAAATCTGGCCATCATGACCACAATCTTCAGATGCACCTCCAGCCACAGCTTCCAAGTGTCTTCATGCTCCACGCTGACTTCCAGGGCCCAGCCCTGCCTGACTGCCTGTATTTATAGCGAAGCTGTCTATCTTAATTTCATTGGTGAATTTTATGCACTTTCCCCCCAGTTTTCTAGTTTCAAATTCAAAAACATCCCCCAACCCAGCACTTTGCACAAAGTCCAAATAGAGTTCCAAGAGTAGTCCTCTCATTCTGGCCCAAAGAGCAAGAAAAGAAGCCCCTGTGGATCAGAGAGAGAGTGAAGCAGTTGCAAGAACCCACTCACATCCAAGAAAGCATCTGTGAGTCCTGTAATGTCTCGTTTTCTCATTTATCTTAACACTGACAGAAGCATAAGACTGTGTTATCTTCTACGACCAAATCCTTATTTCCATTTTGTTCCTTACTCCTCTTAGATGCCTAATCACTCCACCTAACCCAAAATACTTCCATGGCATCCTTCCAAACCCATGATTATGAAAATAAAGCCCCACTATATTATATCACTTTTATTTGAAGATCTTTTCCATATCAGTGCCCTATCCAGAATCTGGTGCAGCCCATCCTTCAGTCTGTAATTTCTGCAGAAGTACATTCTATTCAAATGACTGCAAAATTAATCTTATGCCTTGCCAGAATCCTAAAGTCATCTAAAATGGAATTTATTTCTGCTTCGATCTTCCTACTTCTTATTCAGAAGAAGTATTTAAAATGTTCAGAAGTTGAAATGAGTTTAGTCTCAGCTGCCTGATTATTTACCACCTTAAATTACTTAGTACCCAGGCAAGCTGTTGCTAGACGAGGTATTATGAGCACTTAATGTCAGAAGTACTGAATTCACATATCTGTGTCAAAGTTCATACCTTATATATTAACTTCAAAGGCAGAGTAAAATTCTCAATTATGAAGAAAATTCAAGGGAAGACATAAATAAGGGATGCAAATTTCTTGACCCTCATCTCCAACCCACTCATCTTCAGTTGTCTACTTCACCATTTCTAAACCCTGACCATTAAATATGCTTCTGATTCTCATGATCAAATAATTTTCCCTTTGTTAACAGATTCTGCTGGTAGATCTTCAAATTTATTTTATGCTTTTATCAGGCAAAGAAGATACTGTCTCTCTCCTCTCTCTCTAAGTTCATACATATGTACACAAATCATATGCCTGGCTGAAAACATCCAATCAATAAATGAGAATTATTTGTAAAGAACTGAGTTATGTCAGCTCTCTAGTTCCACCCAGATTCAACATCTGTGATTCCATGTTTCACAGTGTTGTGATTTTAAGGTCCTAATCCACAGAGGGCTCAGTTGGCAAGACACTTCCTAACAACCTCATCCTTTTCTCTACTATCTCCTGTCTGGGGTTTCAGATAGGTCTAGCTGGTTCTGAGTGACAGGTCCATCTTTCAGGAAATAGTCACAGCCCATTGTGGGTCAGTGTAACCTACTTTCCTTTGCAGAGAGAACTAATGAGAGTTTTGTATAAAAAAGAGTGGTCAGTGTGACCTTACAAAAGACCTACCTCAGAAAAAAGAAGATGGCAGCTTTTCAGGAACCAGAGCTGTGTGCTGGTGTCACTCCACAGAAGAGGTGAGAATGCAGCAGAATTCTGCCATTGATCATTTCAACCCTTCACCACAAAGGACAATGGACCTTTTGGAAAAAAAAAAAATGGAGGTCAGGATCTTTCATCACCCAAGACCAGCAAGGTGAAGAGGGAAAAAGATACTGAGTTTCCAATGCTTTCTAAAATGTACTCCCAGATTCAGGCATACATTCTTCCACATGCATTTCTCCTCCCTCTTCACATGTGTGATCTGTCTTCTAACCACACAGGAATACAGCATAGGTAAGTTTTCACCCATGCTGTCTCATCCAAACATATCATCCCAACCTTTGGTCATCTTTCTTCTTCTTCAGGATGTTACTCGTAACCATTACCATCATTTATATCATCTTCTCCACGTGTAAAATGCTTACATTTTCATACACTGAGGTTTTCCCAACATATTCAAGTTTTTTGGTTTTGTTTTTTACCATATGCAGTATATGCCTGTGCATTAAAAGGATTCTCAGTTTTTGTTAAAGGATGTCAGGAGCCACACCACAGGAATTTAGCCATTCTCCTTTAAGATGGTCACCTCTGGTGCTGCACTGAGTCATCATCATCAGGAGGTCTGCACTGTTAAGGAGGCTACCAAAGGTCAGTGAGAAAGATCTGCAACCCCCTCTGTGGTTGCTGCCCTGGCCGATTTAAAATTAACTCTGAGATGGCTGTTCCTGAGGAAGTGGGCTAAATGACCTATGTCCCCAAGGTGTGCATGATAACAATTCAAACAGTTAAACCAGAATGCCATATTGGCGAGACTGATTGTTTTTACTCTCTATACTGTGACTTGTGAGGTAATTAAGTAACATGGCACAACTCCTGTTCTTTCCTGATGGAATAGCAACTGTGTCAGAATATATGATGTATAGCTATGGTTAGGTTAAAGTCCTAAGGAAGTATTAATCCAGATAGAATGTAGATAGAAATCTTTAAAGAACTGAAAATTGGTTACCCCAGTTGCTATATTTGCTTGATCCTTTGAAATATCCTGATTATTAACCTTTGCTCATGATTGATGAAGTCATTTAACAGACCTAGTTTTTAGGATATAAAAGAGACCTGAGATATAAACGTGGCACTCACTCAGTATTGACTGATGAACCCTTCCAAGGTCCAGCTGTCCTGTCAATCATTTTTCTCACATCCTAACCCCTCCGGCTCGAGGACTCCATTGCTCTGCCTGGCTGGCCCTGGCAAAAGGACAATGAAGACAGCCAGTAGTCTTCCACCCTGCCTCCTCAATTCAAAGTCTTTTCCCACTTCATGAGCTTTCTCAAGAACTTCTGGAAGCTGACTCCGACTGAAGTTATCCCTTCTATACTGTCAGATCATTGTGCCATGAAATTGGAGCTGAATAGCAAAAGAAAGCCCAGGATCCTCACAAACACATGAAAACTGAACAACGCTCTGCTCACCAACCAATGGGTCACAGAAGAAATTAGAGAAGAAATAGGACAGTTCTTACAACTAAACAATAATCTCAATACAACATATACAAATTTATGGGACACAGTGAAAGCAGTTGTACGAGGAAATTCATAGCAGTGAAGACCTACCTCCAGAAAATGGAGCAAGTTCAAATAAACAATTTAATGGTGAACCTCAAGGGACTAGAAAGAGAGGAGAAAGACAAGCCCAAAGCTCACACTAGGCAAGAAATTATAAGGATCAGGACAGAAATTAATGCAATCAAAACTAAGAGAATAGTAAAAAATCAATGAATCAAAAAGTTGGTTCTTTGAGAGGATAAACAAAATTGATAGGCCCTTAGCCAAACTCATTAAACAAAGGAAGGAAAAGGCTCATATCTATGCAATTAGGAATGAGAACAAAGAAATTACTACCGACCCAGAGGAAGTCCAGAGGATAATAAACACCGACTTTGAAAATTTATACTTTAATAAAATGGAAAATGTAGAAGAAATGGATAGATTTCTAGACACATATGAACTTCCAAAGCTGAATAAAGAAGATATAGAAATATTAAATACCCC
>PVIR01002210.1:25751-106172 GCA_004026965.1 Petromus typicus
GGTGAAAGGGGACAATGTTGAGATTGTAACAAAAAAGTAAGGAAACAAATTTTATATATATGGGGGAGTGGTAGGGTGGGTGGGGCTATGGGAAAAAATGAGAATTAAGTTGTGTCTTATACTGGTACAAATCCCCATTATGGAGTGCAATCATGATGTGTATATTTAATGTACCAATAAAGATAATTAAAAAAAAAAGAAATATTAAATACCCCAATAACAATCTGTGAAATTGAAAATGTAATTAAAAACTTGCCAACAAAGAAAAGCCCTGGACCTGACGGTTTTACTGCTGAATTCTATAAAACTTTTAAAGAAGAGTTAGTGTCTCTACTTCTGAAACTAATGAAATTGAAAGGGAAGCAGTACTCCCAAACTCATTCCTGGAAGCAACCATTACCCTGATTCCAAAAGCAGAGAGAGACTCAACCAAAAAAGAGAGCTACAGGCCAATATCTTTAATGAACATCGATGCAAAAATCCTCAATAAGATACTAGCAAACAGAATACAGAGAATTATCAAAAAGATTATACACCCTGACCAAGTTGGATTCATCCCAGAGATGCAAGGATGGTGCAACATACATAAATCAATAAATGTTATACATTATATTAACAGACTCTAGGACAAAAACCATATGGTCATCTCAATTGATGTAGAAAAAGCGTTTGACAAAGTACAACACCCATTTATGTTCAAAACCCTACAGAAGATTGGAATAGATGGTCTGTATCTCAAACTAATAAAAGCTATCTATGAGAAATCATCAGCCAGCATTATACTAAATGGTCAAAAATTGAAACCTTTCACAGTAAGGTCAGGAAAAAGACAAGGATGCCCTCTCTCACCACTTCTGTTCAATATATTTCTGGAAATATTAAAGATTTAAAAAGAAGAAGTTAAACTGTCATTATTTGCTGATAACATGATACTCTACCTAGAGGATCCTAAAAACTCAATCAAAAAACTGCTGGACCTAATCGCCAAATTTAGCCATGTAGCTAGTTACAAGGTCAACATTCAAAAATCAATAGCCTTTGTATACACAAACAGTAGACCCACTGAGATAGAAATTGAGGAGTCAGTCCCTTTCACAATAGCACCCCCCCAAAAAATATCTAGGAATTAATCTAACAAAGGAGGTGAAAGACCTCCACTCTGAAAACTATAGCACTCTGAAAAAGGAGTTAGAAGATGATTACAAAAAATGGAAAGACATACCTTGCTCCTGGGTAGGAAGAACCAATATCGTCAAAATGGCTATACCCCCAAAACTACTATACAGATTCAGTGCAATCCCAATTGAAATCCAAACAGCATATTTCACGGATCTAGAGGAAAAAAATCCAAACTTTCATCTAGAACCACAAAAGATCTAGAATAGCAAAAGCAATTCTAAGCAACAGGGACATGGTGGGCTATATTACAACTCCAAATCTGAAACTATACTATAAAGCCATTGTGATAAAAAACTGCATGGTACCAGCAAAGTAACAGACATAAGGATCAATGTAGTAGACTAGAAGATCCAGAAACTACTCCAGATACACTGAGCCACCTCATCTTTGACAAAGGAGCCAAAAATCTGGAGGAAAGATAGCCTCTTTATCAAATGGTGCTAGAAAAACTGGGCTTTAATTTGTCAAAGACTAAAACTAGATCTAGCTCTTTCACCATATACCAAGCTAAAATCAAAGTGGATAAGAGACCTAAATATTAAAACAGACACTCCAAACCTGCTGCAAAATAGGCTATGTAAAACTCTTGAAGGGAAAGACTTCTTGAACAAAACCTCTATAGCACAGAAATTGCCAGAAGAAATCAGCAAATGGGACCTCATTCTTTTAAAAAGCTTCTGCACAGCAAAGGAAACCACCAACAGAGCAAAAAAGCAACCAACAATACGGGAAAAAATCTTTACCAGCTGTTCCTCAGACAAAGGGCTACTATCTATAATATATAAAGAGCTCAAAAAAATCATCCCACCCAAACTTAAAGACCCAATTCAAAAATGGACATCTGAAATGAACAGATATTTTTCAGAGGAAGAAGTAAGAGCAGCTAAGAAGCATATGAAGAAATGCTCAATATCATTAGTCATTCGAGAGATGCAGATGAAAACAACACTGAGATTTCATCTCACTCCATAAAGAATGGCTGCCATTTCAGAATTAGCCAGCAGCAATTGTTGGTGAGGCTGCAGAGAAGAAGGAACCCTTCTCCACTGTTGGTGGGACTGTAGACTTGTACAACCCCTGTGGAGATCAGTTTGGAGATTCCTCAAAAAGCTAAGATTGGAGGTCTCATTTGACCCAGCCATTGTCCTACTAGGTATATACACACAAGAATTAAGAGACTCGTATCACAGTGACATATGTGCACCCATGTTTATAGCAGCCCAATTTGTGATTGCTACATCTTGGAAACAACCCAAGTGTCCATCAGCTGGAGACTGGATAAGAAAGCTGTGGTTCTTCTACAGAATGGAGTATTACTCTGCCATAAAAAAGGATAAGTTTGAATCACTTATACTTAAATGGATATACCTTGAGGATATCCTCATAAGTGAAATAAATAGGTCACAGATGTGTAAATATCGCATCTTTTCTCTGGTATGAGAAAATAAAGATGTAAATGAGTTCTAGAATTGTATGTTATATATTGTGAAATAGAAAATACTCAAAGTGAAATAGGGTGAAGGGGGAAAAATAATGAGATTATAACAAAAAAGAAAGGAAACAAATTTTATGTATATGGGGAGGTGGTAGGGTGGGTAGGGCTATGGGAAAAAATTACGATTAAGTTGTGTCTTATACTGGTACAAATCCCCATTATGGAGTGCGATCATGATGTGTATATGTGATGTACCAATAAAGATTTCAATAAAAAAATTTTTAAAAAAAGAAATTTCATGCTCACTATGGAGGTGTTTGGAGGTAAGAACTAATGGGAGATGTTTGGATCACAGAGGCTCTGGCCCAATAAATTAAAGAGGAAGAAGACTCATTACCTTGCAGGTAAGTATCTTATAAGAGGATGGAATCAGTCCCCCACACCCACTTCAAACAAGAGACACTTCTACTCTTGCCCTTGAACATCAGAACTCCAAGTTCTCTAGCCTTTGAACTCTGCTTTTTACACCAATGGCCTCATGGAGTTCTTGGGTTTTTAGCTTCTATCTTAGAGTTATATCATCAGTTTCCCTAGTTTTCAAATTTTCAGATTTGAACTGAGTCATGCTAATGATTTCTCTGGTTCTCCAGCTTGCAAGATTCTGTCAACGATCTTCTTGGCCTCCATAATATATAAGCTGATTCTTCTAATAAGTTCTCTCTCTATCTTTCTAGCCATCCATTCATCCATCCATCCATCCATCTAGCCTACTGGTGTCCCCTATAGACAACAAGCACTAATGAATTTAGAGTTGGGGTATTTTTCCTGGTAGGTACTTTCTAAGGTTCCTAGGCCTGTGGTTTGCTTTTGAAAGCTGTCACCTGTTTTACTTCTTTACTCCTGTATAAATGCTGCTATCCAGAACTTTGCAGCCGGGGATATAGCTCAGTGGTTCCGGCACCTGTCTTGCAAGCGCAAGGACCCGGGTTTGATCCCCAGTAACCACATACCATACTGGGCGTGGAGACTCACCCCAGCAGCAACCAGTACCACATACCACAGTGCCGGGCGTGGTGGCTCACGCCTGTAATCCCAGCACTCGGGAGGCAGAGGCAGGAGGATTGCTGTGATGTGAGTTTAAGGCTGAGCTTAGGGCCAGCCTGAACCACAAAGTGAGACCCTGTCTCAAAAAAACTTAAAAAAAAAAAAAAAAAAAAAAAAAAGAACTCTGCTCTTAGGCTAGAGATTTAGCACAATGGTTCTGGTGGCTGCCAGACTTCAGTCCCTGGTAACCATATACAACAAGGCAAGGCATGGTACCAGCAGTCAGTACTACATACCACAATGCCAGGCATGATGGCTCATGCCTGTAATCCCAGCACTCGAGAGGCAGAGGTAGGAGAATTTCTTAGTTAGAGGCTGAGTTCAGAATCAACCTGAACTACAAAGTGAGATCCTGTCTCAAAAAAAAAGAACTCTGCTCTTGCCAGGCATGGTGGCTCACACTGGTACTCCCCACACCCAAGGGGCAGAGGCAGGATGACTGCCATGAGTTCAAGGCTCGCCTGGGCTACAGAATGAATTCAGGCGCAGTCTGAAAGTGAGACCCTGTCTCAAAAAAAACCCCCTCTGCTCTCATATTAATCATGATTCAAATTTAATGATTCCTTTTTTTCTCTATGACTTATGGTTTCTGTCTCCGGTATGCTGCAGTTTTGCAATATGTGAGATTATTTATTTAAGACGTGTTTTGCTTTAGGCTAAATATCTAAGCCAAGTCTCTGGTAAGAAGCAAAACCAAACACTGTTATATGGTTGAGAAATGAGAGAATAGGCCAGTGATAGCAAACTTACTGCACACATGGCCCCACAGGCTTTAAGTATCACTGAAAGCTCTAAATGTTTCACCATCACTGGGCTGGATCTTCCACCCCAGTTCCAACATATGTCAGAAAATTAAACACAGAAAAGTTGCTGTTTGTTACATTAGGTCAAGGGGTTCTTCACTTTGAGCTCAAAAGAGAAATCACTGTATCTTTCTGGAAATGATGAGCAGATCAAAAAGTGGTGATGGCAGTCTCCAATCAGGGAGAGAGTGATGACATTCTAAGAATAAACCTGTTCCAGAAATCTAGGTGATAACTACTCAAATACCTATTCAGGTTTCCCAGCTCCTTTCCACTTCCAACCATTACCTTATGACACTTTTTTCTTCAGCCGTGCCACTTTCCAACAAAGTCCTGAGAACGCTTATTCACACAGCATAGTTCTTTCATGAGCCAGTCTGTCTTCCTCTCACTGTTCTTCCTCCCCTTTCCCTTTTGGGGTTTTCAACATCAGCCCTATTAGCATTTGGGGGCAAATAATACTTTGTTGAGGGTATGGCAGAGGTGCTGCTTTGATGGCTGTTTATCAGCATCTATCTACTACTATCTATTCTATCTACCCAATACCTAAATACACCTCCAAATTGTAACACCAAACCCCTTAGAATCCAAAATATATTTCCAAAGGTTTGAGGAGATTATGAAGAAAGAAGTTAATGTAAGATGTGAATTTCTTACATTTAGAATGATGACATAATCCAATTTAAAATCAACAGGATTCCTCTCGCTGTTATGGGGAAAGTATACTTACAGACAGAAACTGGAAACTGGTTGCCTCTTGGTCAAGAAAGGGGAGGAGCCGGTAAGGAAAAGGTCAGACCTTCTAGGGGGTTGATACGTTACCTATTTTGATGTGAGTGATGGATACATCGGTGTCTACAACAAATTGTTCATTTACTCTCTATAAGTTATACACATTTCATTTTATGTACATTAGACGTTTGATTTGAAAACGTACTGGAAAATAAAAATACGAGGTCTGGGGATGCAGCTCAATGATAGAGCATCTCCTAGCATGCTAGATACCTGATCTCAAAAAACAACAAATAAACTACTCTCGACCCACTGAATAGATTTATACCCCTTACTAACTGCTTGTAGCCAACTGTAAAAATCGCTGACTTAAACAGTTGTAATGGACAAGGTTAAATATAGGGTCAGGAATTTCAGTTCAAGTAGGAAAAAGCCCTTTGTCTCCACGGAGATCACGTGGGAAGACTGGACTTTCAGGACTATCCAGTATGAGATGTCCCTCTCCTTCACCACCATGATACATTTAGACAGTATTAGAGAAAGTAAACTTCCACTACCGCCTAGAAATAACAAAGCATCTCCTCTGACAAAATCCGTGTAGACCCCATGGAGGGAAAGCAATAACAAAACCAGAGATGTACCAGTGGAGGCCTGCTAAGGAGCTAAAACTCCGATTCTGCTGAGAAATGAGGGGCTCTTATACCTTGGGTATCAACAGAAGCTAAGTGGGAAACTCAGCTTCTCTCTAAGCCAGGAAAAAACAATGCAATATTCACTTACTTATCCCCTGTAGTGCCAGCCCTAAGCAAGCAACAAAAGGATCTAGAATTAGATCCGGTCACATAACATCCAGAAAGGCCCAAGTTTCAATTTTAAAAATACTCATTTCACAAAAATCAGGGAAACTCATTCTAAGGAAAAAAGGACAGTCATTGGGCACCAGTCAAGATGACAGAGATACTAGAATTGTCAGACAAAGTTTTTTGAGCATTACAAACATCTTCTGAATAATGAGTGAGGACATGTTTGGAACTGACAAAAAAAATAGAAACTCCATTAAATAACTAAAAGTTATAAAGAAAAAAACAAGTGGAAATTTTAGAATGAAGACATAGAGTAACTAGAAGTATAAAACTCAGTGAAATGGATCAAAAGCACAATGAATAACATGAATTAAATTTAATAGAATTTAATTGGGAAGGAAAAAAACGTTCATTTAAGGCTTCTCTTCCCACAGTAGTAAATGAAACTTTCATAATCAGAGCTCTTAGATAACATGTTCACAATATTCACAATGTTAAAAAATTAAACAAACACTTTAATCTCTGCAAAGAATAACAGTTAATCCACAAAGTCCAATGTTAATGTTAAGTCCACATTTCAATCACAATATTCTGGAGGAATGCAGTGGATAATCCACAGTTGTAAACCGCAAATAGCCATCGCTGGCCTGGGGGCAGGCAGCAATAGTGACTAGAAAAGACAAAAACTATACCTTATCCACTCGACAGCCAGACTTTGGGTTTTGTTTTTGTTTTTGTTTTTGGAGACAGGGTCTCGCTTTGTGGTTCAGGCTGGCCCTGAGCTCAGCCTCCAACTCACATCACAATCCTCCTGCCTCTGCCTCCCGAGTGCTGGGATGACAGGCGTGAGCCACCACGCCCGGCACTGTGGTATGTGGTACTGACTGCTGCTGGGGTGAGTCTCCACACCCAGTATTGTTATGTGATGTCCGGGGATTGAATCCGGGCCCTTGCGCTTCCAAGACAGGCGCCAGAACTACTGAGCTATATCCCCGGCCCAACAGGTAGACTTTTAAGCCAAATATGAGTTTTGTGCTTTCCTTCCTACTTTTCCTATTCATCATTCCTGAAATCTGAGACTTTCGAAGTCACAGGAAGGGATTTCCTAGGACACTAGCTTTTCCATACTAAATCTGTGACTGTTTCAGGGAACCCTGGGGTTAATAACCCTGACTGGGCTCTGCCCCTCTTTCCTCGGTCTCTTCTCCTCCACCCTCCTGTTCCTTTCACTGTGCCCTCGCCTCTGCCGCTACCCTTTTCCTTTCAGTTCCTTAATCTCAACAACTCATATTCTTTGAGCTTTCTTTTGTGTCTCTCAATCTACCTCAGGCCCTCGTTTTTTACCTTTATTTTGTGCTTCAGTCTTCTCTTCCTCTCAGTTTTTCTTCTTTTATTAAGTTATTTCTATTACAATCACAACTGCGTGAAAATTTCCCCCAAGGCGCATTTCTTATAACTGTTAATATAATTAAACTTCGTCCTTACTGTTAAGGCCTGTCAGACCTCCCTTTTACACCGGCCTCTCTCACACTGGAATTGCCTTGGACCGTTACACTTTTTTGTAGAATAGCTGGTGAAAATATTGTATCATTCCAAATTATTCCTCTCTCATACAATGCATTGTGCAAGTAATGACAGTGTCGCTCCAAAATCCTTCTCCGGCAAAAATTCTCTTCAGAAGTTTGTGCCTTAGTGGTGCGCCCTTCATCTTCCCCTCCTTTTTCTGTCATGATGGTACAGCCCAACTCCCGGCACCCAATGGGAAACTCTCCCGGCTGTACGGAACCTTCAGGATTCAATATGGCGGCTCCCGCGTAGAAAATTGCCCAGGAGACGCCATGTTGCCTCCTGAACAAAGCTGCCAGGATCTAAACAACTAACGCAAACTCAGAAATCCAGGGTAGTGCTCACGCAAAGAAAGGGGGAAAAAGTTCACAAAATATTGATGTAACAGCCACGATGGGATGCTATAATTCTGGGGGTCAGGAGGAGAATTTATGAGTTCCAGATTGACCATTTTGGAATTGAAATTGGAGCAAGTGTCCATGAGGGTCAATGGAGTTCGATAAAATCAGTGATGCAAGTCTCTGCGGTGAGTTCCGGGATCGTGCAGTGGTAAGTAATAGGGAGAGCTGTAAAATCTGTGGAACAGGGATGGAAAGTCTGTGCACTGAGCCACGAGGTTTTGTGCAGTACTGATTTGTGGACCTGAACGGCCATTGCGGTGATGGAGGTAGAAAGTGGAAGTGTTTAATGGAATCTGTGATTTCTTGATTTGGTGCTTCATTGATTTGTAGGATATAGTAATGGGACCAGGGGCTGATAAACCACCTCGCTGGAAAAGGCTTCAGTTTACAATCTCTCCAGGTTGAAGTCCTGAAGAGACTCAATCTCCTCAAGTTAAAGTCCCTCCAAAAGCTTTCTCAACTGCGCCCCTCCACACTCCACAGAAGAAAACACCTACCACAAGTATGAAAAGACAATCTCTATAAAAGAATGAAGTTTTTATTGTCAGCTCCTTCTCACCAAAGACCACAGGGAATACTGTGTAGTTAAACAGAAGAAGGCACACTGGGCAACTGTTGGCTGGCTATCAACGGGGGTATTGGAAAGGACTTTGTATAGGATTGGGTTTTGTGTTGAGATTTTTTGAAGGAGTTGATAAAGTGAACCTTGCTATAGTATGACTGCATTCAGGAAGTAGAAAAATTCAATGACAGGGAATTTTTTTTCTTCATTTTTACCCATTTCCCTACCTACCCTACAATCCTTCCTACCCACTATATACATATGTTTTCCTTCTTTTTAAAATTTTTTCTTTAAGATCATATTTTTTCTTTCCCCTCATTACTTTCCCCTGTCCCTATCCCTTTGAATATGTTCTATTTCACAAAATTTTATCATACATTCTAGAGCTCATTTACATCTTCAGATTCTCAAACCAGAGAAAAGATACAGTATGTATATATCTGTGACCTATTTATTTCACTTATGAGTGTGTCCTCAAGGAGGGAATTTTTATCTTAGGAGAAAGGATTAGACTAGAGCCAAAGCTGCAATTGCTAAAGCCATAACAGTTAGGATAGGAGGAGGCTATTCAGTATATTATGCCTTAAGCAATGTTAATAGGCTGTATCCACACATGATTGCAGAATGGTCTTGGTTTTGTCTTGATCTCATCCTGGGCAAAGAGTGACCTCATCTGATCTTGATGATCTATGGTCATGTTGAATAAGAAATTTATGAGTGCTAGACCAACCCTCAGAGGTCATTGTTTTCCCTAAGTTTACTGAAATCATTCTATGTTCTATTTAACAAATATAGGCTGAACATGGCATTTACTTGAAGCAGGGCTTCGTGTTCAGATACAAGCATGACTCTTTGTTTCTTCCCTAATTTGCTTTCATACAACAAGGGGAATGACATAAGAAGGAGCTTCTCTACAGTGGGACTCTTCTATTTCCTCCAAGGGAGTTCAGCTCTGCTTTATGACCCATCTTGGGATGAAGAAGAGTTTACTTTCCTACATGTGGTATAATACTATTTATCAGTGATTCTAACCTAACATTATATTTTTCCCGAGAGACAAAGATAGATACAGTGTTCAATAGTATTCTACAATTTAAGTGTTCTTCCCACATAATTTCACATAGATAAATTGCATCACTTTTTAAATTTATTGTAAAATAGGTACATTTTATATACACATCATGATCATATGTCATTAATTTTTATAGACATCTACACTGTTCTTTTTCAGCTGTAATAACTCTTTAAAATTTTAAACAATTTTAATATATCAATACTGACATGACAAGAGAATTTGCTGAGTCAAGATAGAACATAAAAGAGCTAGTCTTAGTCAGTTAGGACTGCTGTAAGAGAATATCTTACATAGGTTAGCTTAAACAACAGACAGTTATTTCTCACAGTTCTAGAAGCTGAAACTTACATGATGAAGACACTAATAGTTCGGAAGACACTAACAGTCTGGTAAAGATACTCTTCTTGGTATGTAAGTGGCTTTCTTCTCATTCAATCCTCAGATGAAAGACAAATCATTTCTCTTATATCTCTTCTCATAAGGATATTAATCACATTCATGAAGTCTCTACACTCCTGAACTAATTACCTTCCAAATACTGCACCTCCTAAGCCATCACATGGCAGGTTAGAGTTTCAACATTTGAATTTAGGAAGGACACTTAGTCCACATAGAGCTTTCAAGATTCTGTTGGCAGCTTTAGTCTGAGGAGTATGGAAATGCATTTCTCCACTTTCCTCTTGGTCCTTTTTCCATTTATATCACCTGGCAACTACTCTATGTGCAGTTAAATCTTTATCTCCATGATTGTAGAACTTGAAATTAAATACAATTTTTAGTTCAAGTGGAACTGTGAGGTTTTCATAAATCTATTGGAAATTTAACTGCATTTATACAAATTAAAATATACATTATCCAAATCCTGCGTGATCATATTATATTCACAGGACTAAAGGTTTATTCTTCCTTTATACAGTGTTTGGTGAAACCTCCTCCAATAGGATTGACTGTTATTCACCTGACTTCTGGGGGCAGTTGTTTCTAGGCTGGTAAATGTCTGTTTCTGACCCATGGAAACTTTATTCTGTTCTGATTCCTCACATTTCTGTTCTTTTGGAGGATAAACAAAAAATACCAAGTCTCCAGTGAGGTACTTGTTTATTTTATACTTTATTTCCATACAATTAAGTGGAAAAGTGCTAAATAAACTTAAGATTAAGAAAATGTAGAGAGAACAAAAGGCAGAGACATAGCAAGGAGCTGTTATATAACATCTAATTATTTATTTTAACCATATAAAACCACTATGAACCTAGAGTACAAATTTAAAATGTATACATTTGTTAAATATAAATTATACATAGTAATAGTTTATAAACTGAAGTATAAATTTGTCTAATATTTCCAGTGCCACAAAGAAAAATTAGAGGATATAATATGGATGGTCTGCATTCAGAAAAAGAGAAATTAGCTGAATTTTCAATGATGAGAAAATATTTGCTGCCATTTGTATTAAAAGAAAACTGGACTTCCTACATGTGATTTCCTTGCTAATACTGCTCTGTAAATGTATGAGGGATTCTTTTGCATGTACCTGTGTCTTAAAATATTTCTTTTGTAGGGCAGTCATAATAACGGTAGAGCCAAATTTCTTAATCATTACTCTTTATGGAACTGCAGGCTGGCAGTGGGGGTAACACCTAGATAAGATGGAATGAGAAGTGACCATTGGTCTCCAAGGTAAATACTGTGCTCAAAGCGAGGGAACCTTTAACTTCTTTCCTCCTGCAATATCCAAAAATAATATTTGTGATGTTTAGACTTTTTCCCCATCTGTAATTTCTTATTTCTTTTTATGTTTTGTTATTTTTATTGAAAATGGAGTCCTGTTTTTGGCTATTACAATGTAACTTTCCTATAAATTAAATTATCTGCCTCTCAAAGTTGATGATATTATTTTTATGATTCTTTTTACAAATTATTGGCAAGTGAGGTTATTTTAAAATATACCTGGAGAAGAAATATTTTATAAGAACATTAGTAGGGAGGTTTATTTTATTGTGGTTAGAACATTTACATGATTAACTGTTTACAAATTTTTAAGTCTATAATACATGATTGTTCTCTATTTATACAATACTACAAGTTGATTTCTCTCTAACCATTTTTGATGCCTCGTATAAATGAATTAAGTTGTATTTATCTTTCTGTTTCTGGCTTACTCCACTCAGGATAATGTCTTAAAGCTCATCCACGCTGTTGCATACTGCAGAATTTCTGTTGTGTAAGGACTGAATAATTCATATATGAAAATACCATTTTTAAACTAATCCATCCATTGATGGATTCAAAGGCTGTTTCCACATTTTCAGTATTGCAAATACTGCTGCGATGAGCATCATTCTTCTAATATTTCTCCTAGATCTTGGTTTCCATTCTTTTAGATACTCAGAAGTGGAAATTATGGCTCATATATTAGTTCTATTTTTCATGTTTTGAGTAGTTCTTTTTAATTTTTCTTCAGAAACTACCCCATACTGCTTCCCATAGTGGCTATGTTAATGTACTCTCCTGCCAACAATGTACAAGAGTTCGCTTTTCTTCACATCCTTACTAATTATCTGTCCTCTTTTTGATAATACTAATAGTCACTCTAATGAATGTGAAGTGACATCCACTGTGCTTTTAATTTGTTTTTGCCTAATGATTAGCAATGCTGAGCATTTTCTATAACTATTGGGTATATCTTCTTCTGAGAAATGTCTGATCAGATCTTTTGCTCAATTTTTATAAAGAACTGTTTTCTTGCTATGAATTTCCTTGAGCTTATTGTATACTTTTTATATTAATCCCTAATCAAAGATATCATTTATAAATCCATTGATCATTGTTCCACTGTATTATTTCTATTGCTGTGAAGAAGCTTTTTAGCTTAATGTCATACTGTCTACTTTTTCTTTAACTAAATTTGACTTAACTTTAATTTGCCTATTTTTTATGCCTTTTGGTAACTTCCACAAACACACCACCCAGAACAATGTTATGAGGTTTTTCTGCTATATTTTTTTCAGTAATTTTAAAGTTTTGAGTCTTATGTTTAAATCTTGCTTTCATTATTGTTTATTGCCTAAGATAAGGGTCCAATTTCATTTTTCTACAGATCAATACTGTGTCCATCTTTTCCAGCACTATTTGTTGGAAACATTGTCTCTTTCCTGTGTGATCTTAGCAACTTCCTAGAAAATCAATCGGCCGTAAATATGTGGGTCTTTGTTGTGTTTGGGTAGGAAGATCCTTTGATTACTTTCTCTATATGTTTTGTGTATCTACTAGAAGTTTCTGCTTTATGTTTAGTGTGAATCTTATATAAAATATAGCAATAATATCTAAATTCAACAAGATAATGCATTAACTAAAATTATATGCAAAATTGTACATGTTTACTTCTATATGTGTGATATTTTATACTATCAAAGTCAGATTTTGCACTTCTTGTGTAGCTGCTAATTTTTATAGCTACAGTTGTCTTTAACACATTTTTCTAAATTTCCATACTAGAGTTTGTGAATTACATACAGCTTTACAATATTAGAGTATTCTAATCATAGCCATGTTTATCAATAAGTTTTATATATTGATATATTGTTATTGTTTATCATCCGTTTGTTTCAAGCTGAACAACTTCCAACAACTCAGCACTTCCTATTAAGGTGTTGTGATGAACTCCCTTAGTTTTTATTTGCCTTCAAATCTCTTTATATCTCCATTTCTGAAAGATATTTTTGATGGGTATAGTATTGTTAGAGGGCAGGTCCTATTCTTTTTTTTTAAGATTTGAATCGTTATGATACATTTTACATACACATCATGATCACACTGAACAGTGACAATTTGTACCAGTATACG
This sequence comes from Petromus typicus, assembly GCA_004026965.1. Taxonomy (NCBI): domain Eukaryota; kingdom Metazoa; phylum Chordata; class Mammalia; order Rodentia; family Petromuridae; genus Petromus; species Petromus typicus. The sequence goes on from PVIR01002210.1 coordinate 39,258, forward strand.
ACATGACTTCTCGTTTTCTCCCATTCCCCTGCCCACCCTACAACTCGCTATCCCCTATATACATTAGCTTTGTTTCCTTTTTTTATGATCACATTTTTTCTTTTCCCTCATTACTTATCCCTATCCAACCTTTGTCCTTTGAATGTTTTGTTTCACAATATCTTTCATACATTCTAGGACTCATTTACATCTTCAATTTCTCATACCAGAGAAAAGATACGGTATTTACACATCTGTGACCCATTTATTTCACTTATTACATTCTCAAGGTATGTACATTTGATTATAAATGACTCAAATTTATCATTCTTTATGCCACAGTAATACGCCACTTTATTAAAAAACACATCTTTATCCAGTTTCCAGTTAATGGATGTTTGGGTTATTTCCAAGATTCAGCTAGCACAAACTGAGCCACTATGAACATGGGTGCACATATATTGCTATGATATAAATCTTTTAATTCTTACATGAATATACCTAGTGAAGGAATGGCAGGGTCAAATGGGACCTCTAATTCTAGTTTTTTGAGGAATCTCCACACTGATCTCCATAGTGGTTGTATCAGTCGACATTCCCACCAACAGTGGAGAAGGGTTCCTTTCTCTCTGCAGCCTCACCAGCATTTGTTGCTGGTTAATTTCAAGATAGCAGCCATTTTTGTGGAGTGAGATGAAATCTCAGTGTCGTCTTCACCTGCATCTCTCAAATGACCAGTGATGTTGAGCATTTCTTTATATGCTTCTTAGCTGCTTTTACTTCTTCCTCTGAAAAGTTTCTGTTCATTTCAGATGCCCATTTTTGAACTGGGTCTTTCAGAGAGGGCTGAATTTTTTAAGCTCTTTATATATTCTAAATAGTAACCCTTTGTCTGACAGCTAGTAAAAAATTTTTCCCATATTGTTGTGTGTCTTTTCCCTCTACTGGTGGTTTCTTTTGCTGTGCAGAAGCTTTTTAATAGGATAAGATGCCATTTGTTGATTCCTTCTGCTAACATTCATGCTATAGAGGTTTTGTTCATAAAGTCTTTCCCTAAGGCAGTGTCTCTAAGAGTTCTACCTAACTTGCTTTGCAGCAGGTTTAGTGTTTCTAGATTACTATTTAGGTCTCTAATCCAGTCTGATTTTAGTTTAGTGCACGGTAAAAGAGATAAGTCTAGCTTAGTCTTTGGCAGGTTAAAGTGCAGTTCTTCCAGCAATGTTTGTTAATGAGGGTGTCTTTCCTCCAGAGGATATTTGGCTCCTTTGTCGAAGATGAGGTGGCTTGGTATATCTGGAGTTCTTTCTAGATATTCTAATTTGTTCCACTGATTCCTAGAGTCTGTTACTTTGCTAGTACCATGCAGTTTTTATAACAGTGGCTTTGTGGTAGACATTCACGTTGGGGATGGTGATGCCCCTCCCCCGCCATGTCCTTGATGATTAAAACTGCTTTTGCTATTTTAGGTTTCTTGTGGTTGCAGATGAATTTTTGGATTATTTTCTCTAGCTCTGTGAAATACGCTGTTGAAATTTTCAATCAAGATTGAATTGAATCCGTAAAGTAGAAGTGGGAGTAGAGCTATTTTCATGATACTGGTTCTCCCCACTCAGGGTCAAGGGATGTCTTTCCATTTTCTGATAGCCTCTTCAGCCTCCTTTTTCAGAGTGCTGTAGTTTTCAGAGTACATGTCTTTCACCTCCTTTGTTAGAATGATTCCTAGATATTTCATTTTTTGGATGCTACTGAGAAAAGAATTGACTCCCCAATTTCTCTCTCACTCTGTTATTTGTGTATAAAAAAGCTATTGATTTCTGACCATGGACCTCCAATTATGCTACTAAATTTGCCAACTAAGTCTAGCAGTCCTTTGGTTGAGTTTTTAGGATCATCTGTATAGAGTATTGTGTCATCAGCAAATAATGACAGTTTAACTTCTTCCTATCTTTACTCCTTTTATTTCTTTCTCTGTCTGATTGCTGTGGCTAATGTCTCTAGCACTATACTGAACAAGGGTGGTGACAGTGTTCCTGATCTTAGTATGAAAGGTTTCAATTTTTGATCATTTAGTATGATGCTGGCTGTTGGTTTCTCGTACAACCAATGAACATTGAGATACATTGAAATAAAGTCCATCTATTCCAATTTTCTGTAAGCTTTAATTACATTGAGATAGAATCCATCTATTCCGATTCTCTGTAAGGTTTTGATCATGAATGGTTGTTGGATTTTGTCAAGTGCTTTTTCGGCATCTGTTAAGATGACCATATAGTTTTTTGTCCTTGAGTCTGTTAACAAAGTGTATTACATTTACTGATTTACATATGTTGGACCATCCTTACATCCCTGGGATGAATCCAACTTGGTAGGGTGTATGATCTCCTTGATGATTCTCTGTATTCTGTTTGCCAGTATCTTGTTGAGGATTTTGGCACCAATGTTCATTAGGGAGATTGGCCTGTAGTTCTATTTTTTCAATGGGTCTTTCTCTCCTTTTGGAAACAATGTAATGGTTGTTTACAGGAACGAATTTGAGAGTACTGCTTTCCTTTTGATTTCATTAAAGAGTTTAAGAAGTAGTGGCATCAACTCTTCTTTAAAAGATTCGTAGAATTCAGCAGTAAAGCCATCAGGACCAGGACTTTTCTTTGTCAGTAGTTTTTTATTACATTTTCAACTTCACAGATTGATATTGAGGTGTTAAAGTTTTATATCTTCCTTGTTCAACTTTGAAAGTTCATATGTGCCCAGGAATCGATCCATTTCTTCTACGTTTTCCGTCTTATTGGAGTATAAATTTTCAAAGTAAATGTTTATTATCTTCTGGATTTCCACTGACTCTGTGGTGATTTCTCCCTTTTCATTCCTAACATAATAGATTTTAGCCTTTTCCCTCTTTCATTTGATAAAGTTGATTAAGGGTCTGTAAATTTTGTTTATCCTTTCAAAAAATCAACTCTTGATTCATTCATTCATTTTCTCTATCATTCTCTTAGTTTCCATTGCATTAATGTCTTCTCTGTTCCTTATAATTTCCTCCCTTAAATGAACTTTGAGTTTGTCTTGCTCTTCTTTTCTAGTAGCTTGAGGTTCAGCATTAGATTTGAGTTTGTTCTGTTTTCATGGTAAAGGCATTCACTGCAATGAATTTCCCTCATAGAACTGCATTCATTGTGTCCCATAAATTCCTGTATGTTGTACTGCAGTTGTCATTTAATTGTAAAAATTGTTTTATTTCTTCTGCACTATCTCCCACCTCCTCAGTGACTCCAATCAGTCTTACGTTATTTTTCTTTGTATTGTCTAGGAGCTGTTGGATTGATTTTTCCCTTGCCATTTTCCATAAATTATTCTTTTCCTGTTCAATGGCTGCAATCCTATCTTCTACATCTGAAATTCTATCCCCAACTTCATTCATCCTACTTACCAAACTTTCATTGGAGTTTTTAATCACCTAGAACTCTATTTGAAGCTGTTTAACAGTTTCCATTGCTTTTATTATCTGAGACTCTATCATGTTCCTGAATTCTTTTTCAGAGTTATTAACCATATATCTCACTGTGGATAGTAAATCTCGGAGATCATGATTTTCATTTTACTAGATCTTCTTTTGTTACCATCTCAGAAAGTCCTGGTGATTGAGCTTCAGTTTGCTCTATTTCCCTTTTCCCTGGATTCTTCTGTAGTGATGACCTTTGTATCTGGGTTTTTGAATTTTTTCTCATTTCCGTTCCTTTGTCATTGCTAATGTTATTAGTTTAAATTATCTGTCTGCTGTCTGGGAAATGTTTGTTGGAAGTCTCTTCCTAATATTTGGAACCCTTAGGAGATGGTTACTACCTGGGTTATCCTTCTTGGATCTGTAATGGCCCTTAAGTAATCTCAGTTCTTCCACAAGAGGTATTTGAACATTCACATTATCTTTGTTGACATAATACAATCAGTATCATCAACAATATCATACACAGCACAGGAAAGCAACTTTGGCAACTACTATCCTGATACCTTTTATCTCATGAGTTACATCTGTGACCATATGCCAAAATTTAGAACTAATCAGACATGTGTTTACAACACAAAGGCCCTTAAATATAGCAGCACTATCCTTTGGAAATAAAAGGTCATTGGGGAGTTGGGGAGGTAGAGATAATAGAAGGAGAGATTAGAAATAAGGTTAGAGGATCTGTAGAGATCACAAAGACCTCGGGAACCTTATAAATGCTTGAGGACAACAGAGACAAAAGGGACAGATATATAGGACAGAACCTGTTAACAACGACAGAAACTTTGTTCACCCTCCTATAATAATACAGAAACAAGAAAAATTTGGGAACACTAAAACTTTTAACTTCTAGGTACTGATTCTGACTGGAGGACAGGAGAAGATGGAAGAACAAGAGGAGAAAACGGGTACCTAGCAGCAGCAGCAGGCAAACAGAAGACTATTTTCCCTCTTCTATAAAAAAGAGAGCAGTGGAGGAGAAAAAAAACCCAAAACTGAACCAATTTGGCAACATTCTCTTGTAGAGAAATGAAAAAAGAAAGGTCAGAAAAAAGAAAGAATAACAACAACAACAACAACAACAACAACAAAGCTAAAAGCACGACCAAAAGAGCTCTTCACAGCATGGATCTGTTGTATCCAGTAGATGGTATTGGCACTAGCATACAAATCAAAGATGATTAGTCACAAGAAGACAACTGTCATCCCTTGTCTAGATCCTGAGTATAATTCCTGTGTAGAGCTCAAAGAACTCCTATAAACTTGAACTCTGCAAGAGTCCAGGATCTTGCATGTGGAACTGACTCACCTAAATCACAGATGGCTGTGGTCAACAGGATTCCCTCACTTTTCTAGTGAGTGTTGTTTTTGGTTTTTGTTTTGTTTTGTTTTGTTTTTACATGGTGCAGTAGGCAGAAGAATGCACTGAAAGCCTCTATGTTCCATGCACTGCTGCCACACTTATTCAGTGTCCATAGACAAGTAGGTGGTGTCTCTTGAGGCTCTTCCCCATGCAACAGTTATGTCCAGTCTAGCCCATAAGAAAATAGAGATTCCATGACCTTCTGGTCCCACCTTGACCTCAGTCTCTGCACCTCTTCCCCCAACAAGCTCACAAAGAATGTAGAGCCTATGCTTTTCTGGTTTGGTCCTGGTCTCAGGAAACCTGCCAGTACAATGCTGCTGAATGGTGCCTGGTCCCTTTTTTATCAGGGTTCTTGTACCTCAGTCTCTGCCCCATTTCCACCGACAAGTCCACATAGAATGGAGAACCTGTGTCATGCTTGTCTGGTCCTGGGCATGGGCAACCTGTCAGCAGAATGCTCAGCAATTCATTTTTTGCTTATTCCTATTGTTTGCATTATTTTTGTTATTGTCATTTATTCTGTTACCATTTGGAATATGTTATGCCATTCTCTCCTGGCTTGCGAGGTTTCTGTTGAGCAACCTGCTGATAGACTTATGGTAGATCCATTATATGTCTTGAGCTTCTTCTCTCTTTGCCTTCCACTTCTCACAATTTGATTAATGTGTCTCAGGATTTGTTTTTTTAACTGGTCGTGCTTGGAGTCCTTTAATCTCCCTAGATTTGGACGTCTGTGTTCCTCTGACATTTGGACAGTTTTCAGTTAGTATTTCCTAAAATAATCTTCTGCATATTTTCTTTTTCCTAGTATAACAGTAATTCATATAATGATATATAGTAATACATTTTATTTCTTTTTGTTTTTCTAACCAGATAATTTTAAATGTCCTGTCTTTGAATTCATCAATTTTTTTCTACATAATAAATCCCTTATATTTGAGCTTCTTCAGTTCTGTCATTGAATTCTTCAGCCGTAAGATTCTCAGGTTCTTTTTCACAATTTGAATTTCTTCATTAAACTTCTTGGTTTGTTCACACATTGCTTCCTAATTTAAATTTTCAATTTTTGTACCTTTTTATGCCACTTTAGGATAATTATTTTTTATTCTTTTTCAGGCCCTTTGTATGTCACCATTTCTCTGGCATAGCTTATTGGAATTTTATTAGTTTCCTTTGGTGGTGTTATATTTACCTGATATTTTGTTTTCTGTGTGGCCTTGCACTGATGTCTGTGCATTTGAAAGACCATCTGTTAGTAGAGTCTATAGGTGGACTGTGCTATCCAACAATTTGGTTTGGAATGCTGGGGCTGAGATGAAGCTCTAATTCAGGCTCTTACCATGTTCTTTGACAGATGTGGCTTCTTCAGGATCTCTGGGAGGGCTTATTTTGGATTACTGAGTGGGCTGATCCTTGGGCTGATCATACTTTCTTTGTATTAACTAAGAGGGGCTACAACTAAGACACAGGCTAGTTCAGAGCTCAGAGCTGAGACTGAAATATTCAGGCTTATTTTCATTTAATATAAATAGGCATGCCTCCTGGTTGGTTCCCAGGCAAACAAGGCTGCTTTTAAACTTCGAATAAAAAGGGTGAGTCAATTTATAGGACTGTGTCAAGATCCACAATGGGAATGAATCTGACTCTGCTATCAGTCTGCAGCAGCACTGCTAAATGTACCTCGCTCTGATTCTTCAGGCAGACATACTAATTTCATTCTGTAACCAGGAGGGGGCTGGGTCTGAGATTCAGGACTTTTTGAAGATCTACTATGGAATACAGTTTTCAAGCCTGTCACAGAAATTCAGATGGACATGTCTATTGCAAGGACCCTGGGTAGGTAGAAATGTTCTCAAACTACAGCTAAGAGGAACTAAACCCAGGTTTCACTGATATTTCAGAATCCACTAGGGAACTAATGGTGAGTCTAACCTAGAAGCATTGGCACATAAGACTCCACAGCTACATAATGCATTCAGGATTGCTCCCAGACAATACCTGAAAGAACCAGAGTCAAGATTTGGGGCCCACTCAGGATCTTCCGTGGGATGAAGATCAGAAAGCCCATTTCAGTGACACAGGCATCTAGCAGTTCTCTGCACCAGCAAGATGACTCCTGCTGCTGTGGCAGAGGGGCTAGAACTGAGACAGGGTTCCTTAAGGATCTAATATGGGATACCTACAGGTGGCATAGATGGGCAAGTTTTCCTCTAGGTCTTGTATAAGTAATATTACCCTGATACAGCAACTAAGGAGGACTGAAGCCAAGTTGCGAGATAAATCTGGGTCCATTGCCATAATGGAGGAAGTTTAAGTCCATTTCTGGCATCTGCTAGTGACGTCACTCTGAGTAAATCATTTAATATTTCTGAGCCTTGCTTTAGCTGTTGTAAAAAAAAATTCAACAGTGTAATTCATTTTCAGGATTTAAGATTATAATCTCTGTGAACTGCTACCCTAGAAATAATGGCTTACTATGTGCTAACTCATCGTGGCAACTTCATGAAAGAAAAGTAATGTTAATATGGAAAATGCATTATATATTTATTCACTCATTTTTACATTTTACAAAACAAAGTGGTCACAACATACTTTTTTCCCATTTTGTGCTTAAACACATTACTATTTTATCCTGAAGTTCACTCTATATTAGTGTATTCCTCCAACTCCCCAAATACTACTTTTTTATGTGTTATACCATAATTTACACAGCCAAACCTCCATCAGTAGATGTACTGGCTGTTTGCTATTTTGAGTATTAAAAAGTCTTACAGTGGATAATGTTTGGACTCTTTTTTGCTAATAAATATTTCAGATACATTCCTCAAGAGGGGCTCTGAATCATAAGTAAAATTTACGTGGTGTTGTAGTTTTAGAGATGTGTCGTAATCGTTCCCTTAGAAAGTAGAGTTGAATTCCAATTTCTTTGAGTGTGGACTGTCCTTATGTGACTTGACTCTTTTAGCAAGCAGATGCAGGAGAGATCTCTTCCAGTTTAAATAACAGAAAAGATTGTAGTTTCTGCCCCATGTTCTCTTTTTTCCTTGACTCAGTTGGTCCGTGAAAAAGTCATCTACCTTATTATCATGCAGCCTTGGAGAGTGGGATGACACCAAATTATGAGAACAAAAAGGTAGTCTATGGAAAGGCCCACATGACAAGTAACTGAGGCCTATAAGTAGCTGTATAAGTGAGCTTCAAAACTGATATTCTGAGGTCAGGGATTTAGCTCAGTAGTTCTGGTGCCTGAAAAGCACAAGGTCCCAAATTCAATCAACACCGAGCGTGGTGGCTCATACCTGTAACCCCAGCACTCGAAAGGCAGAGGCAGGAGGATTGTTGTGAATTTGAGGCTTGCCTGGGCTACATAGTGAGCTCAGGAACAGCCTGAACTACAAAGCATGACCCTGCCTCAAAAAAAAACTAAACTAAAAAACACATGATATTATGAGGTTTTCCATTTGTCACTTGCTCAGTTTGGAAGCATATCCTCCTCCAACTGGGTCTTGAAATAACTGCTACCCTGGTCTGTGATTTTACTATAACACCAAACCACTCAGCTGTTTCCATAGTTGACTCATAAAAACTACAAAATAACAAATGTAATTTCAAGCTGCCAAATTGTGAATAATTTGTAGCTTTGCTAAATACTCTAAAACACTCTATATATGGGCCTCTCTTCCATGTAAACTTCCATAGTTACATCAGTATGTATTGAGTGGCATTTTCTTAAAACAGCATCACCATAAAGAGCAAGAATGTACTCTTTCTAAGTAAAAAGCTTAGTTTTTGTTGTATTGGTATTACAAAATCCTGAGCCTGGATACTTTATTAAAAATAGAGGCTTATTTAGCCCTAACTATGGTGGTTGGAAGGTCTAGCAGGGTAACAGCATGTAGCAGGATCACAACATGACAGAGAAGCCAAAAGGGTAAAATCCACATTCAGAAGGGCACAGGGCACATGGCCTCGCTTTAACTAAAGACCAACTTTTGTAAGAGCCATTTCTTACCCTCTGCTCTGTCTTCAACAAACTTTATTCAGGTTCCTCCTGTACTCCCAACAGACCTTTAAACTTGAGCTCATCTCCCACTGTAAGCGGTCTATCCACTAAACTACATGCTTGTCACCACAAGTCTTTTTGAAGAAAGCCTCTACTTTGCTAGGTTCAGAAGTTTTTGCATTTGACATGAGAAATAAAATTGCTAAATATAAAACTCTCTGCTTACTTTATTTGCCCAAAATCCACACCGATGTGAAAAACTATGATTCAAAATTGCATCCATTTACACAGTGAAATACCAGATTAACGTGCATTTTAAAATAAAGTATAAATACTCGGTATAAGGTGTTATCTTTAAGGCTAACGATTTCAGTACTCACTTTCTGCAGCATTTTTAAGTTTTCTTTTAAATCTTGTCGGTTTAAAAAAAATATTAAAATTCTTCTGAAGTCTTTCTTTTCGCGTTCTTTCTCCATTTTGTAATCTGTCTCTCCTGTCTCTGAGTCTCTGCTTCCCTCCAGCGCACCTACCTCATTTTTGCCCGTCAGTGCCTGGACCCCCCCCTCGCGCCTGCACCTCCAGCTTTCCTCTTCCTCTGCTTCTCACTAGGCCTCTGTCCTTAGCTTTCCTCTTCCTCAAGTTGCCTCTTTGTGTTCCTTCTGTCTGTCCCTAAAATGTATTCCAGCAGTTCCACCTTCCCCTAGAATTCCTCATCACAATAAACGTAACTACGGACCGTTACTGTCACTTCTCCCTTCTCCACCCCCAGACTCTGGCCCCAGCCGTGGAGTCTCCCCAGAGAGGACTGCGCCACTGAAAACACTTCCGCGGGCTGACAAAAAGTTACCATCCAAATGATTCCTCTCTCACCCAAGCATTCTTTCCTCCGTAAACAACAATATCACTCCAGCTGCTCGCCCGCTCTGCCCCCACAAAACCTCTTTAAAAGTTCGCCGTTACAGACTGACACCGGAGTCCTTCCGTTGTTCCTCTGGTTTAGCCACTGCGCTCCTTACAGCGCCGGGACTAACCCCTCCCCGTTTGTACGGACCCTAGTGGACTCAAGATGGCGGCTTCCTCGGAACAGCTCTGGAAGCAGCCATATTGCCTCCTGAACAAAGCGACGTACGGAACAGCGCAGGCTCGGAGTCCGGCGCGTGCTCACCGACCGGAAGCGGGAGCGAGCCCGCGCTGTGGATGTGACAGCCGTCACCTTTAAACCGTGATGCGCGGCGCAGGGCAGGCTTTTAGACGAGCTGGTGTCCCAAGAAGTACCAGTGCCGGGATGAGTGAGTCAGTGGGCTTGGATTGGGAGGGAAGATGTGAGTCGAGGTCTGTCATAGGAGATTTGGGTCACAGGTTAGGGATGTAGAATTAGTATTAGGCCTGTTTGAGAATTAAGGATGGAGTGCGCTATTTGATTAACAGTTAGGAAATGATGAGGTGACGGGTGTCTGTGGGACTAGGCGAGGCATGTAGCAGGTGGACTTCCTGTTCCGGAAAACTGCTGTGAAGAACCCGTGATCCGTAGTAGGACACTGTGTGCTAAATGATGAGAGCATCCATGCGGGCCACGTGACTGCCAGGCCCAAAGGTGCCAACTCTTGAAGGTCCACTTCTGGGGTCAGAGCATCATGGTAGTCACTCCTAATATTCCGAGGAAAGCTTTATGTTAAGTTTCCCAGGTCATAGTCAACTTTTGAATACTTGAGTTCCTCTTCACATTTTTTCTGTCTACCATTATTCCGTTATCTAATGCACCCCAATAATGATGATTTTAAAAACCAGACCAAACAAATTAAAGGGGATCAGATTACTGGGAAAAGTTGATTCCGTCCCCTTTTTTCATTGAAATCATTTTATACTTTACACAAATGTTTTATGAGCATCTACTGGGTGTATGAACATTCATACAGCTTTCCTTTAATTTTCCTCCTTCCAGATCTATTTTGATAAAGTGTGAAATATCTAATATAAAATATTAATCATTAGTCTGCCTGTCTCAGGAGCCCCACTTCCTCTGAACCAGTCCAACCTTCTCCTCATGACTCCTGGAAATGTGAAATATTTACCAGGTTTGTGCCTTTCTGTATCATGATGTATTCCCTTTTATGAGTGATTCCAACTTGTTAGCATTTTTATATGCAACCAACTCCGTTATTGAAATCAGCAATAAAAATTTGAAAAAAATCAGGCTGGGGATTTAGCTCAGGTGCTCCAGCATCTGCCTGGTAAGCACAAGGTCCGGAGTTCGATCCTCGGTAACCACATATCACAATGTGGGGCGTGGGAACTCACGCCTACACAAGCCCAGCATTCATTAACCACATACCAAAATGCCAGACATGGTTGTTCACGCCTGTGATCCCAGTACTCATGGGCAGAGGGAGGAGGATTGCTGTGAGTTTGAGGCTGGCCTGGGCTATATAGTGAGTTCAGGGCCAGCCTAAACGACAAAGCAAGACTCTCGCAAAATAAATAAATAAATAAAAATTTAAAAATTAAATAATCTTGAAGTTGACATTTTAGACAGTGAATATTGATTTGACAGAGGAGTTTGCTAAAATCGGAGAAACATAAGAGCTCTTGGAAGATTATGGGAATTTGAGTTGCTGTTTCTGTCTAGGGACTAGGGGAATAGATTACACAGGATTTCCTGTAGTCATTCCCATTCTTATTACCCAAGACCTCCATCTGCAGTTAATCTTTATGGATTTATCCATGATTACTGTCTTACAGTCATATTCTATAATAGAATCGCTGGTTCCCAGAAGAAGCAATGTGTTATTAGTAAATTCCTTGGAAATGTATCTCTATATCAATTTAAAAAAAAAAAAACTTGCCAATACTCTTTAAGTAAGTTATCATCAGTAATCATGGTATAAGCACAGGAGAAAGAAAATTTGCTGGTCAGTAAGTCCTTCAAATGATGCTTGTTAATGTTTTTGTAAGGCTCAAACAACCTTCTCCCTCAGGGTAGTCATTACCTACTTCATTTCTGATGGCCACTGTTTCTAGAATGTGAAAATGGCAGAATGGGTTTGGGCTTGAAAACTTGATTCTAATCACCAATTTTGCTTTTTCAAGCATCTGCCATCCTGGAAGAACACAGAAAATGAAGTCCCAGGTGAGTTGCTTTTTAAAAATAAACCTCCCTTGGGCCGGGGATTTAGCTCATTGGTTCCGGCGCCTGTCTTGCAAGTGCGAGGACCTGGGTTCAATCCCCCGTAACCACATACCTATACTGGGTGTGGAGACTCACGCCCAGCAGCAATCAGTACCACAAACCACAGTGCCAGACGTGGTGGCTCACGCCTGTAATCCCAGCACTCGGGAGGCAGAGGCAGGAGGATTGCTGTGATGTGAGTTTGAGGCTGAGCTCAGGGCCAGCCTGAACTACAAAGCGAGACCCTGTCTCAAAAAACCTAAAAAAAATTTAAAAATAAAAAATAAACCTCCCTTGTTTTCCATACAGTCAAACTATAAAGTACATTTTGCTAATTTTTGAAATAATAGATAAAAATTATAATTCTGAAAATTAATCAGTCGTATGTTCAGTGTATAACATTTGGCAAATAGTTAATCACTATAATCCTGTTTTCTCATATGTAAAATAGGAATTTTAATAGTGTTGTCATGGTCAAACTGAATGTTTGGCAGCTTGATAGTATTCGTGTGATATTGGATGCAATGTGAGAGAAAATTTAAAATTAAAGTGACTGAGATGAAACTATTCAAGGAAAAAAGTAACAGAGGCTCTTAAATGGGGAAACATGTTGATATTTGAAACAACAATTTGTTTTCATCCTGAAAGTAGTGCTAACAATAATGGAATATTGGGGAAAGTCCTGAAAAGTAGCTTAAAATAAGCTAACTAATAGTTTAAAGTAAATAATTGTGCTGTTTGATTATTTTCTGCAACAGATGATGATTGTGAAAATAATGAGAACATGATTCAAGTAGACGATATCCCCCAAGAGACTTTGGCTGGCTGTGTCCTTAACCAGAGCCTTTATTTTGATACCAACTGCTCTGTTTTGATTGTCTTCATGAATCTTTAATGACCCTGTTTCCAATAAGGTCACATTCTGAGGTCCTTGAGGAGTACAGTTTGGGGAGGTTGGAGGGTTTTTTGTTTGTTTATTTGTTTGTTTTGATACCAGGGATCAAACTTAGGACCTTGCATTTGCCAGGCAGATGTGGCATCACTAAACTAAATCCTTGACCCAGGATTAGAGTTTTAACATGTAAAATTTGAGTGGATGCACTTCAATCCATAGCATATTGCATCAACATTATTCCTTTGCTGTTCAGTCATTTTAAAAATATTCATGGAATAATCCATCATCATTTCAATTACTCAGATGCTGTCTTTTGTCCTAGTCTCTTTGCTCTTCACTGAGACTCAATGTTTGATACCTGTGACTTAAAGAAAGACGGATTTACTCTGGCTTATGGTTATAACCAAGGCAGAAACAGCATGGCCTTTGGCCATGCTGGGTGAAGAGCTGCTCGTGTCACTGTGGCCAGGAAGTAGAGAGAGAAGGATGGAGCCCACAGGGAGGCAGACGTTTCCAGGGCACACTGCAGTGATCTGCCTCTGACCAGGCCCCACCTCCTAACAGCAAGTCAGTTACAAAATCAGCAGTGGACTCATCCAGTCACCTTCCAAGTACATGAGGCTAGGGGAGGTGTATCCAGATCTAAACCATAATGCTTTACAAGGTATTAAATTACCATGTACATTAGATAAGTTAGCTGCTTCCATTTTCCTGATCTGTCTAGCTCTTTTTACTTAATATAGTGTGTAACATTGTTTCCCAAAAACGCTGTAATATAAAACTATGTGTGGATATATTTTGGTGCTAGAGTGGAAATGGTAAGAATGATCACTTGAGACTGAACAGGAATGCCCACTTACAGGGGTTAATATCATTCAAGGATGTGGCTGTGGATTTTACCAAGGAGGAGTGGCAGCAATTGGATCCCACTCAGAGGACCCTGTACAAGGATGTGATGCTGGAGAACTACAGTCTTCTGGTCTTGATGGGTAAAGGCAGCTTCTTTGCATAACTTAGACTTGTCCGGTCAAGGTCCTTTCTTTATCAGTTACTATATTTAAGTGGTTTGTGACATACATATTTACTTTTATGACCTTCATATTTCCTCAAGGGGGTATATTGCTTTTAAACAAATCTAACTTTAACAGGCTAACTGGACAGCTTTATTGTAATCATCTGAAACTACCCCTGGTCTTCTTCCTTTGGTACAATTAATCCAGTTTTTCATGATTTCCCTTTAATAGGGTATCCAGTTTCTAATCCAGATGTCATCTCCAAGTTGGAACAAGGGCAAGACCCATGTATCATAAAGAGAGACATACCAAACTGGACCTGCCCAGGTGAAAATCATCACATAGATAAAAGATTAAAAAATGAAATATCAGTTTGTTTGGCTTATTTTTAATTGATAGGTGCCGAAAGCCTATGGCTTAATCTTATATAAATCTCCCATTCTTTATTCTTGTGGTGAAACGGTAGTAGGCATTAAAGAAATACTTTGTAAATATTTAGAAGGAAGTCAAGAATTAATTGAAAGTCACTGTGAGCCTTTCCATGGTGAACTATTTCTGATTCATTTGCTCTTTAGATAGCTAATAGATAAATAGATACATGGATAGATAGATTAACTATATGCTTCTTATGATATGGAAAGACTTTAAAGGCAATAGAAAGCAAAATCTTTCCCAGAATATAAGTTGTAGTTTAGAGGGTAGAATTTCCTGATATATGACACAATTATATGTTAAATAACTGTTTTAAAAGTTTAAAGAAATTCAGAATTTAAAGAGAGAGCAGAAATTGAAAAGGTGTTTTTCAGACAGTGCACCTGCACCTGCTCTGAATGACATAAGTTGTGGGGAGGCTGCCGGAAACAAAGGAAGGCTAAAACGGCCCAGAAAGGAAAGTATGTGAACAAAGTGTTGACATTAGGAAGACATGGCTTTTCTGTGTTTTGACAGTTTTACTTGACACATAGAAAATATTATGAGGAACAGTGGAATTTAACTGTGTATTCTTGGTGTGAAGATGATATTAAACCTATAGAAGGATCTTGAGTTTTCTGTTGTTATCCTTGTTAGGAAAAGAGAGGGGACTTAAAAAGTGTTTGTTTTGTTTTGCTGTTTTTTGCACAGGGTCGTTTTGTAGTTCAGGCTGGCCCTGAATTCATTACGTAGCTCAGACTGGCCTCAAACTCACAGTGATTCTCCTGCCTCAGCCTCCCATGTGCTGGGATTATAGATGTGCACCATCATGTCTGGTTTACTTAGTGTTCTGAGTACAGAGGAGATCTTTCTTTGGCTTGGGGGCAAGATAACAAATGGTTCATAAGACAAAGGAGTTCAGAAAGTGTGCAGGATTTTTTATTCAGAAAGCAGAAGAAATTAGAAACATAATCCTTGGATCACAACCTTGATTATCACAACTTTGGATTATATCCAAGTAGTAAGAACCTAGATAGTTTTCTAGCCTCTTCAAGTTATTTTCACATGAATAATTTTCTTCAATAACCTTGTATATTCTACCGTCATATTTTATGCTGTACTGTTTTCCAACATGCATTTTTTTTGTTCATGTACTATTTTGGATCATCTATTTGTTCCTGTATTTGCACTCTTAATTGTCCTTTCCTCCTTTTTTATTTTATCTTTCCCTTTTTAGACAGAAAGAATAACCTTCATAACTCCCAATCATGTATTTTGGAACTGCTTCATTCTGTAATAAGATACTAAAAGGTGTCACAGAGGACAGTTTGTTTTACCCCATTTTCAAGGTCTATCATGGTAATGGACAGCTACAGACATATGAGGAAAATCAAGACAAACTTTTCAGGCAAGTTACTCATGTCAGTAGCAAAACAACATTTGAAACATCAAGTCATAAATGTAATGCAGTGGGAAAAATATTTCATGAGTACATAAAGGTAGATATGCCAAAAGAAAGTCTATATAAATATGATACAGTTAAAAAGAACGTAAGACCAAATACTGACCTACCTCTTTGTAATACAGATAACTCAAGAAAAAACTTAGATGAGAGTCTCAATGGTATGAAATCATCTAGCCACAACGTATCAGATTCTAATTTTGAAAAATTACACAATGGAGTAGTATCTTATAATGATAATCTGTGTGAAAACATATTTATCAATAAATAATCACTTGTTCAATATCAGAATGCTGAAACTAAAGAAAAAACTTGTGTCTGCATTACATGTGGGAAAGTGTTTGCTAAGAAGTCACAGCTCATTGTTCATCAAAGAATTCATGCTGGAAAGAAACCATATGATTGTGGTGTATGTGGAAAAGCCTTGAGTGAGAAATTTCATCCCATTGTACATCAGAGAACTCATACTGGGGAAAAACTTATGCTTGTTCTGAATGTGGAAAAGCCTTCTCTCAGAAATCATCTCTCATCATACATCAGAGAGTTCACACTGGGGAAAAACCATATGGATGCAGTGAATGTGGAAAGGCCTTCTCCCAGAAATCACCCCTCATTATACATCAGAGAATTCACACTGGAGAGAAACCTTATGAACGCAGAGAGTGTGGAAAGGCCTTCTCCCAGAAATCACCCCTCATTATACATCAGAGAATTCACACTGGAGAGAAACCTTATGAATGCAGAGAGTGTGGAAAGGCCTTCTCCCAGAAATCACCCCTCATTATACATCAGAGAATTCACACTGGAGAGAAACCTTATGAATGCAGAGAGTGTGGAAAGGCCTTCTCCCAGAAATCACAACTCATTATACATCATAGAGCTCATACTGGAGAGAGGCCATACCAATGTACTGAATGTGGAAAGGCCTTTTGTGAAAAGTCCCACCTGGTTATACATGAAAGAATTCACACTGGCAAAAAACCTTATAAATGTGCTCAGTGCGAGGAAGCCTTCAGCAGAAAGATAGAACTCATTACACATCAGTTAATTCATACTGGGAGGAAACTCTATGAATGTACTGTGTACTGAGTATTCTCCCTTAAGTCACAGCTCATCATACATCAGAGAACACACACTGGAGAAAAGCCCTATAAATGCAATGAGTGCAGCAAAGCCTTCTGTCAGAAATCATATCTCACTGGGCATCCGAGAATTCACACTGGAGAAAAACCATATGTATGTACTGAATGTGGGAAAGCCTTCTCTCAGAAATCTCACCTTCCAGGACATCAGTGGATTGATACAGGAGAGAAACCCTATATATGTGCTGAATGTGGAAAAGCCTTTTCACAGAAATCAGACTTGGTTTTACATCAGAGAATTCACTCTGGGGAAAGGCCCTATCAGTGTGCTGTATGTGGAAAAACCTTCATTCAGAAGTCACAACTCACTGTGCACCAGAGAATTCATATAGTGATAAAGTCAATGAACTAACCACAAGGAAACCTTCATTACTATATCAGACCTTAATAATTTCTAGAAACCTATTAATTTGGTAAGTATGGGGATAACATCCTTGTAGGTAAATTTGTGCAAAGGAATTAATATTTCTAGTATGGTGTTGTAATTAGACTAAAAAAGTGTTTTTTGAGACGAGGTCTTTCTATATAGTTCAGGCAGGCCTTGAACTTACTATGTAGGCCTCAAACTCCTTCTGCCTCAGCCTCCCAATTACTGGGATTAGAGGCATGCCGAGCTATAAGTAGACTTTTTCTGTACAACATATAAAAATTTTAAAGTTTTGAATACATTGATCCATGAAATAAAACGTATAAAGAATATTGTCAATTTATATATTTCTTATCATATCATGTAATGTTAATTAAATATGGAAATTGCTAATATCTGCTTGGTATAAGTATAACCATAAGGTTCATAGAAGAAAGCTTAAGTAAAATTCAATGCAAAAGATCAATTATTGTTCTCATGTTATAAAAAAAAAGCTTCATATAACATTTAAAACTACATGTAATATTCTTATGCAGAGATGGAAAAGATATTATGAACATATTCAATAAAGATACAGATACATAGATATTTTGCATCTCAGGTACATAAATTGACTTGCATCTCTGAAATGACCCTAACCCTTGAAATTGATGCATGTTGAGCAGGTTCCCTGTTTACTGTCCCCAACCAGTAATTTAAAGGGGAGACTTTGTTACTAAAACCAGATCACCTTAGGTTGTAATCTTCACTCAGCTACTTACAGATTATATGACTTCAGGCAAGTGTACATCACTTGTCAGAAAATTTTTTTCCTATCAGAAAATAGGGAACATAATATTCGCTTAATATTAGTTCTTTATCCTTCTACACTCCTGCAACAGGGAGCTAAGACTAATGTGAGAAATCTACACCTGTGCTTGCTTCACACTCCCAATACAGCTTTTGATTGCCTATCCTTGACTCATCCATTTCACTCTCTGACCTTGATGGCCTTATTTTTGCTATGACAAAATGATACTTTAGTGCTTTTGTTTTTTTACATATATAAAATGGTGATGATATGTAATGATCCTGCCGAGTGTATCTTCAGCTCCTTCAGATCCCACCCTATATCTCCAACCATTCCTCCTGGAAACCAAGTACAATCACAGAGAATAACTCTTGAGGTCAGATGTTATACCTTCCACCTGCATAGACAGGAGAATGTAGCACTTCTAAAATGCCTCCCGTCCAACTCTTATATTCCCACTGATCCCTTTATGAGAAGCTTTAGCTTAGCCCTTCTGCTGATGGCCTCTTGTAGGAGGAGCATATTTGGCAAGGGTGAAGTCACGTTTGTGGAAAAAGTAGCACCTACACATAATCCCTGCTCGAGTCCTTCACATTTCCTGATCATCTGAACTCTTTCTAATTTACTAACCAGGTTTTTGTGAAAATACAGTTCAACTTATATGTTGATGAAAGGTGGGGCATGTCTTTGGGGGTGCTTAAGCAGCACCAACGACCCACTCAACGGCCCAGCCCGTAGGCTAACTGAGCCAGGAGTTAGACATTGTAGCCAAGGGATTCCCTGCATGCCTTAGAGTTGTAGCTGCAGTAGCTCTCTTAGTGCCAGAGGCCTCGAAGCTGACTTTAGGCAAAGATTTCAGTGTGGCAGGACTTCTTTCATCCATTAGGACCTTATGGTTATCAGACAGCCAGCTTCTTAAATACCATGCTCTGCTCCCAGAAGGGCCAGTTGTTCAAATAAAAACATGTTCCTCCTAAATCCACCTTTCTGTCAGAAAAGGAGGAAACTGAGGCTGAGAGGCACGATATGAACAGGTAATCCTGCACTCATGCAACTAGAGAAGACTTTGTTAGACACACCCCTTGCTAATCCTGATATGATTCTCTTTTGTGACAGCAGTTTCTTCGTAGAAAATGGGACAATAAAGGTAAAGTGTGCAGTAATGACTCAGTATCAAACACTTGAGAGTTCCTCATTTGTGCCTGGCACTAGTGCTCAGCTAGCAGAACTCATACCTTTGGTTCATCTAGCAGAACCATACAATTCAGTAAGGGACAAAAAGTCAATATACAGACTCAAGGAATGCTTCATATTACATGCTCATGCAGCTATGTGGAAGGAAAATATTATCTGACAGCCAGTGGATCTCCTATAAAGTATCATAAAGAGATAGATAAACTTTTATTATCTATCTACTTGCCCTCTAAAGTGACATGTATGGCCCGGGGTTTAGCTCAGGGTTCCAGCACCTGCCTTGCAAATGCAAGGTCCTGGATTTGATCCCTGGTAACCACCTACAACAAAGCCAGGCATTGTGACTCATGCCCACCAGCAATCAGTACCATACACCACAATGTTGGTAGTCATAGCTCACACCTGTAATCCCAGCGCTTGAAAGGCAGAGACAGGAGGACTGCTGAGTTTGAGGCTGAGTTCAGGACCAGCCTGAACTACAAAGTGAGACCCTGTCTCAAAAAAACTAAAAATAAAAGTAAAGTGGCAGTTATTGATTCAGGGCACACTTTAGGAAAAAGATTTATTTCAGTGGACAAACTGAAATCGGGTAGACTTCAGCAGCTAACAGGAAAAGAAAATTATTATTATAAAGACTTTTGGAAAGAAGCTCTAATAATAAGGAATTTTTATTTCTTAAGTGTCCAAGGGTGGTCAGCACAGGTGTGCAGACAAACACTGGACTTCTCAGCGACTTCTTGTAGCCATCTGTTCTACTTAATGAGAAATAGCCTGCTGTTTGCTGAAAAAAGCCTGCGTTCTATTTAGGAAGTGATTACACCATATGGACAATACTTTCATGAATGAATTACTGCTCTTCTAAAAGAGAAACTTATCTTCCCTTTACTTCTGATAACAGTTAAAAATCCATCATCTAGGAGGACAGCGGATCCTCACCACATACTGAATCTGTTCACAGCTTCACCTTGGTCTCCCAGCGTAATGCATGAGTGATGAATCGCTGTGCTTCTGTTATTGTTCAAATATTCTGTAACCACACTGATTTTTGTCTATATGTTCTATCACTTCTAAGTACTTGCTCTTTCCAGGAGAGGAGGGTAAAGGGTTGATTAAATTGAAACTATGATTTATAAACTATATCTAATGTCATAAATAATGAGAGTGAAAGCTGTGAGAACAACTTGCCAAGGGACAAGAAAAACACTATGGGCCGGAGATTTGGCTCAGTGGTTCTGGCGCCTGTCTTGCAAGCTCAAGGCCCTGGGTTCAATCCCCGGAAATCACATACAATACTTGATGTGGTGACTCACGCCCAGCAGCAATCAGTACCACATACCACAGTGCCAGGCATGGTGGCTCATGCCTGTAATCCCAGCACTCGGGAGGCAGAGACAGGAGGATTGCTGTGATGTGAGTTTGAGGCTGAGCTCAGGGCCAGCCTGAACTACAAAGCTAGACCCTGTCTCAAAAAATAAAATAAAATAAAAAATAAAACAATAGTATAATACAATTCACTCAGTCCAAAGGAAAGCAAAAGTAAAATACAGCCCAAACAAACTGTTACTTCTAAGCTGAAAATATCCACAATTATATTTCCATCAGCCAAAATACTTAGAAAGATTATCAGAATGTATTTATAATTTTCTGCCACATGTATTTCATGAGTGGCCTATCTCAAGGATACAGAAAATAGGATCCAAAAAAGAAATTAATTAGAAGATTAAATATCCAGTAGATAATACTATATAGGAAGGCCTAAATGACAAAAATAATTGTTAAAACCCCAAAAATAATCTTGATGGGTTAGTGTTAAACTCCAGCTTTTTTAAAAAAAATTTTTAATCTTTATCGGTACATTACATATATGCATCATGATTGCACTCCATAATGGAGATTTGTACCAGTATAAGACACAAATTAATTCGCATTTTTTCCAGAAGCCCTACCAACCCTACCGCCCCCCCATATACATAAAATTTGTTTCCTTACTTTTTTGTTACAGTCTCATCATTTTTCCCCCTTCACCCTATTAAACTCCAGCTTTTGAGGGGAAACAGGAGAGTTTTTCTGGCTGTTGTGGAAAATCTTGTTTCTTTCTCTACTGAAGACGGATCAGGCCCTGGAGGAATGTCAAGGAATAAAAAGAAAAACACAAGACAATTTCCAGTATATTAAGGAGGGACCAGGAAGAGACCTGCCTCTAGTAGATGGACTCAAAGCTCCACGGTTGGCCTGCTTTTATTAGCCAGTGAGAAGGACATTAGCCAGGGAGAGGAGGCATGCTCTTCGTGGAACAGCAACTATAGAAAATGGGTGGCTAAGTGCAGAGAATGAGGAAAGGGATGTTACCAGGACCCCTGAAGTGGGTCCTGATCTCCTGTGAGCAGACAGCAACACAAGGCAAATTACAGGACAAAGACAAGAAACAAGACTTAAAGAAGAAGCTGGGTTCTGAGGCTGCTCGATGCTGCTCTGAGCAGTGAACACACCCGAGCTTGCCATTATTATTGGGTTCAAAGGTGGTACCCAATTGGTACCCAGTTCTCAGAGGGGGCCAGGGTAATCCTAAATTGACAAGCACCTTATAATCAGAGGAAGTACCAGGTGTCTGGAGGGTGGCAGGAATCCCACGACTATGATGATTTTATGCAAATGAGGATCTTAGTTCCATGAGAAGCTTATGTTGATTAGGATGGTAGATGAGCAAAGAAGCTCTTACTGCGGTGGGTGGGATGAATTAAACTGATAAGCAATTTGTCCCTCTGCAGGTGAACGCTTTCTCTTACTAATCAGTTCTCAAAGACCCAGAATGTCTTCAGCCAATGTAATCTTGTCCTTGAGTGTCACAGCATTATGGGACTGTAAGGCTCTCAGCTGTGACTGGAAGCCAGAATGGAATTATGTCTTGGAAATGGGTAGCTGGCCTATAGGCAAGAAAACTAAACAATCATAATTTAATTGTGAAATGATTTTTCTTAAAAAGTATGTAGTATGGCTCCTGACAGATATGGCTAAAATTAATGAGGGACCCGATTTTCTCCACACTCAAAGCCCTGTGTGTTACTAAGTGCCGTCAGCTATGTCCTGTCTTGTCTCAGGAGTGCTGGGTTCTCAGCACTCTGCCCATGACCAGGGGCCGTGTGGCCTTCCTGTAACCAGGGCAAGATAATTCTGACCTCTAGACCATGAGATCTCAGTTATGAAGTTTAGTCCCCACACTTTTCATCCTTTTGTTCTTTTTTAAAAAAATAACTACTAAAAGAATGTGACAGTCATAAAGAAGAAAGGAAACAAAGCTTATGTATATAGGTCATGGGGGTTTCAGGTCAGGGGAAAAGGGGAAAAAGTGAGAATCAAGTCATTTCGTATTCTGGTACAAACTCTCAATGTTGAATGTGATGATAATGTGTATTCATAACATACCAATAAAGATTTGAATTTTTAAAAATAACTACTTTATAGATATAGTATTCATATTGGTTTTTTCTCATTGTGGCTGTAAAAGGAGTATAAATGTTTGCTTCAAATTAAATATAAACATATTAGAGTTCGAATGTGTTCCCTAATGATTAAAATAGTACTAAAATATTTTTGAGAATTACTTATATATTTTATAGAACAACTGTCATAGTACTAAAGAAAAAGCAATTTTGCAGGCATACTTTAAGGAATGTTATCATATCTATACAATAGTGAAAGTACCTGCATGCTTGCTCATAAAACTGTTCTGCAATGACATATTATTGGGTAACCTTATGCACCTCTTGAATTTTCCTAGGTGTATATTTTATTTAAGAAAAATCTTTGAAAATAGTGAAGAATTTTTTGAACTCCTTTCCGGAACAGAGCTGTGTCCGTAAGTGCTGAGTTGCATATATCCAGAAAGCTCTGAGTAGCCAGTACTTGGCTGTTGTGTTCCCGGGTTTGAGTTCTCCTTGGGGTTTACGTGGGGTGCCTTCTCTAGAACCACTAGGATCTTGACTCCTTTGCCATCCCCTGACTTCTTACATCGGAAACAGAGGGTCACCTGACCTAGAAGCACTCTGCCTTATTGGAAATACCTGTTTAGGAGGAGCAAGGCCGTCGTGAGTGTTTTCACTTTTCTGGAAAGCGCAGAGGCCATGCAGCGTGCAGAGCTGCCTCTGCGCTGTGGTCAGCGTCTGGTGATGCGTGGGCCCCACTCGGGGAGTCCACGCCCGCCGCGCGCCTGATGCATGATGCAGCCATTCGGCATTGTGCTCCCTTTTCCTCTGTGGTGAGGAGAGGAATTCACAGGACCGCGCATCACACGAGTGGACACTTATGTGGCCAGAACTTTAATATATATTCTCAACAACAATAGGAAATTTTGGCACATAGGTACACACTTTCTGTTTCTATCATTTCTGACATTCTGATAGCATTATGAGTATTCCAGGAGATTCCTAGGATATTAGATGGTGACTGACATCCCTGTGCACCATTCTAAGCATTTTGTTTGGTAAACATGAGGCAGTGAGAGGAGCACAGTAACACAGAAAAGAAAAGAAATATTATTTACCTTAGAAGCTTTGTTCTAGTGGAGTGTGGAGGCACGTGCCTGTAATCATAACGCTGTGGGAGACTAAGATAGCAAGGCAAAAAGTTTGAGCCCAATCTGGGCAATTTAGCAACTTGATGAGACCCTGCCTCAAAATTAAAAAAAACAACTGGAGATGCAGCTCAGCATGACAGCCCTGGTTTCCAACCCCCATATTGAAAATCAAAACAAACAAACTAATTAACTCTGTCTGGAGCTATTTCATGAGAAAAGCAAGTGAACAGAACAGAAATGCAGCCCAGAGGCTTTCATTTAGCAAGCTCTTGGTCACTGACGCCCCCTGCTTCAGATTCTTCCGTACTTGAATGTAAAAGCAAGTTAGAGAGGAGTAGCATTAAAAACCTTGAGGATATCCTCAAAAGTGAAATAAATAGGGCACAAATAGGTACATATCGCATCTTTTCTCTGGTATGAGAAAATAAAGATGTAAATGAGTCCTAGCATTATATGTTATATATTGTGCAATAGAAAATGCTCAATGTAAAATAGGGTGAAAGGGGAAAATGTTGATATTGTAACAAAAAAGTAAGGAAACAAATTTTATGTATATGGGGGGGTGGTAGGGTGGGTAGGGCTATGGGAAAAAATGAGAATTAAGTTGTGTCTTATACTGGTACAAATCCCCATTATGGAGTGCAATCATGATGTGTATATTTAATGTACCGATAAAGATTAAAAAAAAAAAATCTGTGAAAGAGGGGATATAAACGTCATTAAACTAGGAAGAGATGACCAACCGCCTAGCTAAGGGGGAGAAAGCTAGTTAGACATGGAAAATGACACAATGTGACAATTGGAAAGTGCAGATAAACACTTGCTGTCATATATCCTATGAAATGACACAACCCATACCGAGGTGGATACCTTTAAAAAATAAGCAACACTTACACTTTGATCCAGCAAAACTATATTGAACCTCTGTGCCACAGAGTTAGCACTTCATAGAGTAGGAAATGAGGTACTGTCAGAAGAGCCCTGCAGACAACTTGAAGTTTCCTATTGGAAAAAAATGGAGAATGACAGTTCATGCAAACACTTCCAAAGTGCTTACATCACTGAGGGCAGCCTCTTACTCCAGGTTCTCCAGGGATGTGGGGCCTAGTCCTGTCCCGCGCTGAGTTGAGGCCAGGGCCGCAGATCTATGATGTATGTCTCCAGAGCTAAACCCACACACAGAAGAAGTGTATGGCATTGTCAAATTCATTACAGCTGGAAACACAAGGTGATGTGTAAATAAAGCACTTATTTATTTAATTATTATATTTTTCTTAAAGACATTAAGTTTTGTCATAAGCTATTGTTTGTTTATATATTCTTCAGGTTGAAGACCTGGAAGCTCAGAGACATTTCAGAAGATGTTGCCGCACAGGAATCAGATTTACCGTTCCTCTCCAGCCACCGGCCTGGACTTACATAGAGATGTCTGTGCAGCACTGCACTTCTTCCGCTCCTTCTCTGAGCGTCCTTCCAGCCCCACGTGTTTATCTCCTCCAGGGGACAAAGTTGAGTCTTTCCAGGGGGCATGTGGCGCTTCCCTGGAAACACCAGTCTGACAAGGGCAGGCATTCTTCCTGCCATGTCCGGAACATCTCTACACAGACTTGGGGGAAAATCACTTTATCTGTAATGTACGACTCCAGTCATCCATACGACTCCAGTCTACAGCCTGACGTTGCCTGGCCTGAGAGCTGGCTGCGGCCTGAGGAAATGCAAGTCTGTCCCACCTCCCATCACAGCCGAGGCCTCACTGGTCTGTGATTCTGCAGCACTCAAAGGCAAGGCTGCAGCCCTGAAGACATCCTGGGTCTTTGAGAACGGAGTAGCAATATGAGAGAAAGTTCTCACCCAGGGATGGACAGGTCCCTTATCAGCTCAGATGTCACCTTTCCTGTGTGGGATCCTCTGCCTTGTACCCTCATCAGCATGCAGTTTGCATCTTCATAAGATCAAGCACAAGAGCACGGCCGCCCCTAAGTCAAGGACATTCCTTCCTATCACTGTGTGCACCCGAGAATACTGACCGGTGCGGAGCCCTGGAGATGCAGCTCAGTGTGACGGCACTGACCACCGGCTCCCATAAACTGAAATTACTCAGTCTCTGTTGTCCTTTTTCTCTTTGGCCCTCCCTGTACCTCTTTCTAAGCAGTTGGACAAAACCAGCCACTGATACTGTCATAGCATCCACATTGGTAGAGGCTATTCAGTGTGTGAAAGAGAAGAAGTAGCAATGGCTAATTCATAACGCACTTGTCACCTTATGGGATAGAATGTTTGCCCAGAAGAATGATGTGTACTCTGTAGTATAATTTTGATGTTTAAGAGCCAGAATATCTGCCATCTGGGGGGCGTGGGGCCTAATCCAATAGGCAGCGAGCTGCACTGAGCTGACCTTTTCTTTCTACTTCTGTTTACTCCTTCTTAGCATTGTTACCTCTTTCACTATCTGCAAGATTTGGAATGAAGTCTAGAGACTGCACACAAATGTGCACAACTGCACCTAGCAGGCGATAGTGGAAACCACCAGTGATTGCTTAAGTTTTCAAATTCTTACACCTGCAAGGAAAAACAACCAGTACTCAATGGGTACAGTGTTCGTTACACTTTATACTTGTCCTTTTATTTAAAAGCTTTTTATTAGTACATGTTTGTAATACATAGTGATTACATGTCACATCTTGAGCGTTTTCTTCTCCCTACCCCACACCCCTCCTCCTCCGCCAGCAGACCCCTCCCACCTCCACCGTGTCCCTCCATGTTTCTCACCGTGGCTCTTCACAATATTCAAACTTTGACTCTCTCACATTAGAAAAACTGACGTTCCACCTAGAATTACAGTTGGAAGACCCATCTGTTTCCCTACCAGTGACTGAAGAATGCCCTTCTTTATGGCTGAGCAGTACTTCCTGGATGTAAATTCCACATTTGCTTTATTCACTCATGAAGGCAGATGGGCCCTTCTGATACACTGCTATCATGAGCTCTGCTGCTGTAAACATGGGTGTGTATGTCCCTCTGCAGTATGATGACTTCAGCTCTTTCAGGAAGATAACCAGAAGAGGCATAGCTGGGTTTCTCTTAGTTTTTTGAGAAATCTCCAACTGATTTTGGTTGTACTTCATTTTTAATAGAAGTAATGTTACAAATCAAAAGCTTACTTTTATAGGAATAGGTAGTTTTTGTAGAAAATTAAGATTTTGAGTTTGCCATATATAAAATTCAGGCGTTTCTGTGCGTCTTATTAATGCTGTGAGTGGATTTACTTATTACTACTGCTCTACATATTCTACATATTTCCGAGACTCTAGTTAATTGTCACTTTGGAGTTTTTTTGAACACTGAGATTGGCTTACACCAGTAGATGGACTCCTTGAAAGATGTTTGATTCTAAAATAATATTCAGTTAATAAAAGGTGGAGTCATCTAAATTCTATTTAATCTTGTTTTACTACCTACACATTTTATAATATGTAAGTAAAACTTTTTAAATTTTATTTAAAAATTAAAATGCTTTTGACTTGTTCTTCATTCAATCTTTAACTATTACTAGATACAATAAATCAAACTCCCTCCAGACAAAAACAAAAGTGCATTTTAGAACCTCTAGCAAGGAAGCTGATACATATTTACTGATAATCCTTCCCTGTCTGGAAGGAAGGAGTCTCTGAGATCAGTCTCAGTTGGCCTTTGCACAGAACCCAGCAGCTCTATACTGTGAATCTTTGGTTAGGATGTTATCTGAGAAGTCAGCACTCTGGGTATCTTGAGATCATGGAAAATGTTCCCACTTTGTTAGCGAATTGCTT
This sequence comes from Petromus typicus, assembly GCA_004026965.1. NCBI lineage: Eukaryota > Metazoa > Chordata > Mammalia > Rodentia > Petromuridae > Petromus > Petromus typicus. Next base: position 66,930 of record PVIR01002210.1, read on the forward strand.
CCCTGAGTTCTCAAGGATTCGTTGATCTCAGGGCAGTGCAACTTCTTTTCTCATATTTGTGTGAGTTCCGGGAAAGTGAAACAAGCACTGTAATATTTTGGTTTCACTTTTAGCTCCCAGAAGCCACGGACCCTGACAGGCTGTAGAGCCACGCTGCTCTGTGATTGGCTGGCGGCACACTTAAAGCTGGGAGCCAGGTCAGTACAGTCCTACAAGTCTAACTCTGCTGCAGTGTTTGCTGCTTGCAGGGGCTAAGCTGAGGAAGATTTCAAGGGAAGACACTGGGTGACAGTGGAGGACAGTCCTGCACCCTGAACTACATCAGCCAGTAACAGTTATTTCTGGTAATTCAGGAAGAGCGCACAGAGCTGATGTCTGACCCCAAAGGCCTCTTTTCTCTATGGAGCTTTTGGATAACAAAACACTTGGTTGCATGAGCTGGAGAGCCGTGGGGTCAGGTTGCAGTCTAGGGGCCTGACAACGGAGGCAGGACTGGCTTGTGGACGGCACATTGTCAGACATAGCAAATTTACTGGATATTATTTACTAGGTAAATCAGCTACTTGTTTTTGCTTGTTGCTAGTGCTTCCCCCTGGAATAGTTGAAAATGCGTATATCTGAATACGTTATCTAATATGGAATAGATGAAGTTTGCTATGTCTCAATCCCTTCTTACCTTCTATATCCCCTTCAGGATTTTCATTCACAAAGGGAAGCAAGACTTGGGATGAAGAGTCACTCTCTGCTACTTGTGTTAAACTCTGGCACGTCTGATTCAGGACTTTTTCATATTCTTTCTTTCCTTTTTTTTTTTTTACTGAAAACTACAAATACTAATAATGTCTTAAATTTGTGAGAACACTAATACTTACCAGGATATGGTGATAGAAGAATGCCAGTTATGTGTTGTAATTGTTGATATCACAACTCCTTCTCACTTTTTGTGTACATACTCAGTGGAGTATGTTTTAAGAAACATTTTGAAATATACTTCACTAAAACAAGAAATCTGGATGAAATGAATGAAAAAAGGAGGCTGAGACGGTGCAGTCAACTTGGAGCAGGAGGTGCCCCTTCGGTGATGGTCTGTCCACACCCCCACGAGGCCTGTCTCCATCCTCAGTAAATCTGGCTGCAGTATTTGTATCTGTGGTCACCTGCAGGCTTACTTTCTCTTGTCTTACACTCTCTTTGTCTCTGTCTTCCTGGCCAGCAGTCAGGGATGGTCTCACTACAGGACTTGGTCCATCAGTGCTGTTTCCAGACTCCATTCCTTCAGCACCAGCGCCCTCAGGTGCTGCTCCCAGCAGGTATCCCTGGTCTGGCATTCTGCTCCCATTTTCCCTGAGACATACAGCTCACTGGATTCTTTAAAATTATCTGTACTGGCAACTGCAGCTGGGGATGGGTTGCATGCTACTTGCTTCATGCTTCTCCACACCCTTGAGTTCTTTATCATTCCCCTGACTTCCAGCCTTCTCCAAGGCCTGGTAGAAAGACAATCCCTACTTGGCCATCTGCATTCTCAGCCTAATTCCTGCAGTTTCTCTGCACCGTAGTCCTTACTCTGCACTCTGTCATGTCAGGTGATTCTGTATATTTCTATGTGTTTTTCCTTTTTTTAAAGTTTTTTTTTTTCCTTTTTGAGACAGGGTCTTGCTTTGTAGTTCAGGCTAGTCCTAAACAGCCTTGAACTCAGCAATCCTGCTTCTGCCTCCTGAGTGCTGGGATTACAGGTATGAGCCACCATGCCCAGCATCAAGGTGTGGAGTACTGATCGTTGGTGGGTACTTGCAAGGCAACCTACAGTCGTCCTCAGCATCAGGGTGGTACGTGGCCAAGGATCAGGAGGGTGAGTGCGCACAGTCACCATGCAGACTCCGAGGAGGTTTTGGCGAATGCTTCCGTCTTTATTGAGGGCTACACGGGCTTATATAGAACAAGGAAAATGGGAGTGGCTATGAGCACATAAGGGCAACAAGGCTGTAGCTGATAGGTAGGGCACAAGTTTTTTACCTTTTACGGTTAGTTCTTAGCCAAGCAAAGGAGTCATGACTAGAGGAGGGACAGGAGGCCCCCAAGTGGCTATAGGCCAGTTTTTACCCACGGGAGTGAGCATGCTCGAACTCCTCTGGGTGTCTCCTAGCTTGCTAGAAGATATACTTGCAGCATACTTGACCCAACCAGACTTGAACTTCTCCTTCAAGAACCACTGAGCTAAATACCCAGCTCTGTGTGCTTTTCTTTACTTCAAGCACAACAACTGGTATAACTGTCCATCAGCCCATCTATCAGATGGTCTTAAAATAATGAAAGTAATTTCTGCCCAATTGTCCCTCAGCCCTGTCAGGCTGTAAAGTGCCTGAACTGTGCACTGTGGACCAAGCTGTGCTATCAAGAGCCTGAACAAGGAGAGACTGGGCCGCTCACTCCTCCCCAGAAGCCAAAGTACCTCACCTTAGCGTTACTGACAGCTTGAGCCCAATCACAGGCTGGCATAGGTGTGGGAGTGAGGGGTAGGTGGGGGCGGGTGTTCCTGTACTGCCTGCTGTTGGATATTTCACAGCATCCTTGGTCTCCACCCCATAAGCCATTAGTATCACCCTTCTCAGCTGTGCCAACCAGAAACGCCCCTGGAGGTCCCAGTGTCCTCAGCATGACACTTACCCTGAACCACTTGATAGGCACATGCGTGTCTTCATCTTGGCCATTTTCCTTATCAGTGCTCTTTGTCATGCTGTCCTGGTTCCTTGAAGATCTGTCTGTCATTCTGGACTTACACCTTCCCAGGAATGCCTCTGCACCCTATTCAGTGTTCCAGTACCCAAGGCTCTCTGTCCTGTCCTAACCGTAAGGGTAAATGAATGCACGTGTTACACTTTCTGCCATATATTTTGTCATCCTCTAGTTTATAAACATTTTATGGGCATCAAACCACTGGAAATTGGTTTTATTCATGAGTTATTTAACGTTTTGTTCCAGATTTCACTGGTAAATATGTGGATGCCACTAGCAAAATTCTAATTAATTAGATTCAAAGAAATCTACAGAGATTGTGTATTTTATATTTCTTCTTTGGGGGTGTTTTTGTTTGTTTTGTTTTGTTTTTAAGTAAACAGCTGTGATTATAGGCACGTGAGTGACATTTCTGTCCTCCTAATGGAAGGCTTCATGTCCACAGTCAAAACGCACAATTCTGAATACACGCGTCTTTCCTAAGCAGCTCTTTCACTTTTTCTGCATCTGAGGCAGGCAAGGCCGGCTGCAGTGTCGTTCTCTGTGCTCCTGTGGCCTCAGATGCACGGGGTCTCCTGGTTCTGAGGAGGCCTGGCTTTACATCAGCATGTGATGTGACCTCTGCCGGAATCCTCGCGCACGTCCTCTATCATTGGACTCTTTTTTTTTTTTTTTTTAGGTTTTTTTTGAGACAGGGTCTCGCTTTGTGGTTCAGGCTGGCCCTGAGCTCAGCCTCAAACTGACAACATAGCAATCCTCCTGCCTCTGCCTCCCGAGTGCTGGGATGACAGGCGTGAGCCACCACGCCCGGCACTGTGGTATGTGGTGCTGGTTGCTGCTGGGGTGAGTCTCCACGCCCAGTATTGTTATGTGGTTACTGGGGATCGAAGCCAGGTGTTTGCGCTTACAAGACAGGCGCCGGAACCACTGAGCTAACTCCCCGGCCCTGTCATTGGACTCTTATTTCTGTGACCCTTGGATCAGTCAGAACCTGAGAACAGCACGTTCACAAGCGCATCGAAGTGATTCCCGCAATCACTCCATTCAATTCCTTAAAAGTGAATTATCACATTTTTGTAGGTATCCGTTACAGAGTAGAGGCAAAACAAAGACTCATACTGCCACCTAGAGGCTCAATTGTACTAGAATACTCTGACAGTAAATAAATACACATAACTTAGCTGAAAGTGCTACAAGGGGGGAAAAAAAGCAGCCATAAGGAAGGTGAATTGTGGAGACAGGTACAAATTTTGATATTAATGAGAATATGAAAGTTAAACACAGTATGATGTAATTTTCATTAGCACATTTGTAGTATATAATGTTTACATTCCTTGTGAAGAGTTGGAATATGTGCCTAATACATCTTAATTTCCTCTTCTCATCCTCTTGCCTTTCCCACCTGCCCACTTGCATGCTGTGTGACACACTTTAAACAGACACAGGGGTGGGTGATTGAATTCAGAACCTTACGACTATCAAGGGGGAGGCAATGACAATGTGTGAACAGTTAGTACAAAAACCCTGAGCCAAGAGCATAGCTCAGGGTAACGGTGGTTGGAAAGGAGAAGCCAAGGGGCCCAGAAGCAGTAAATGAGGTAAAGGTGTGGCAGGTGTTGTGGGAAGGAGAAGGAATCCCCTCGGAATGAAACCAGGGTCCCTGGCGTGGCTTGAAGGAGACGAGCGAATGAGCTCTTATTCATCAAGAGGGGAAGTATGCTCCATAATGCATGCATTTGGCCCCAAGGGCAAGTCATTACATGTGGGCTGATACAATTGAGGCTGGAAACGACGATGCCTTAGAGGAGGTAGAGTGGCTGTTTGTGGCAAGTGATTCAGTAGGAATGAATTCGCAGACAGCCTGTTCTCAGTCACTTTCCCCATCACCAAGACACAGGAGCCCACACCCAAAACCCTGAGAAAGGTTTCGTTTGGCTCAGGTTACAGTCCCTGGCATGCCTGCCCCAGCTAATAACAACGTGGAGGAGGGGGATAGTGAGGAAAAGCTGCTCACTGCTCGGCAGCCAGGAGGCAGACAGGGCCAGGAAGAGCTGGGGAGGGAGATGTACCCGTCCAGGTCAGACTTTAATACAAGACTAGACAGAAAGGGAGGGCCAAGGATGCATGCAAGAATTTTCAGTGTTTCCTTGATTAATGATAAAGGTCAGAGACATCTTGGTAAAGATAGTTCAGGAAGGAGAAAAGGTAAGAAACCAAATCCGAGCTAGTTAAAAGCCTAATTCACCAGTGATCTTGTTTCCTCCTGCTTCTAGAATGTCACATGCGTGACTAATGGACTATATATTGCTACCTGTTCTCATGTATGTGCGTATGTGGGGAGGAATGTATTATGTCTGCATTACATGTTCAAGTTGCTTATGCTATTAATTTGAATGATTTTCCAGCTGTAATTTTACTTAAGACTGATTTGTCAAATTTTTAATGAAGGAACAGATCTAATTGAGCTTTTGGAAGTAGTCACACCCTTTTTTTTTGTTTGTGTTAATATATTTTTAGAGAAAAATAAGCATGTCCAACAACGACTCATCATTATGCACTATAATGTGTTTAATTGACTTAACTATAATTCTTTTGCTATATAGAGCTATCACCAGCTGCAGTTAAGGGGGAAGAGGCATAGATTCCATCTAACTGCTTGGAACTGAGAAGGATCGATGTAGGGAGGACCACAGTTAGGGGCTTTCTCCAGGGAATGAATTTAATAGGCCTAAAATAAAAACTATGTTGCAGTTTAGCAGTTATGAACTTTCTTTATAAAGTCAATCTGGTGGATCTCGGTAAAAGGAATCTAGCACCTTTGTCATTGTTTACATCCATTTGATCACTTAAAATTTGGCAGCCTGTGGGCATAAATAAGAATTTTTTTAAAAAAAACTTAGAACATATATAATGAAAATATGAATATTAAAATAAAAAGGGGTTGGGGAAAGAACTATGTTTAAAAACTGTTTTTAAGAGACTGGAATAGCAATTATAACCAGTTGGTTCTTGAACCCTTCTACTAATCAAAGTTATCTATGGGTTTGATATTTTTTCATAATTTCCTCTAATCTCAGCGGTAAGAAAATTAAAAATTTAGTAATTTTGAAAAATAATTTTAGCTAAAAACATTTTAAAGTCCCTGTTGAGCTCTTATAAATTTTCCATAGAGTTTTTTTCTAATGATTCCGAACAGTGGTCAGTTACTGGTGTAACCGGAAACTACCAGAAGGAGTTCATCAGGAGGTAAAGCCCCTCCTCCTGTCTAGCTTTCTTATAATATTCTAGACTTTATATATCTTATAGTTATGCTTTTCTACTGAGAATTCAAGACCAAGTTATGATGAGACATATTAAATAAAATTAATCTCTTGCTAACTGTCAAGGTTAATTAAGTCTCTTCAGGCGTTATCTTGGAACCATGCATAGAGCCCTCAGCTCCTGTCAGTGTCAGCCATCAGGGTATGTCACAGTCTTGCTTGACCATGTTGCTTTCTGTGAATGCATGGGAGATTTTTCTCCCTAGGTGACATTTCTTTGGCTCACTTCAATTGTTTTGGTGTCCAGCCATCTCCCTATTCAGGATGTTGGTTGACTTGTCAACACTGTAGCAACTCATAGAAAAGCTTCCCTCATGTGCTGGGTCTTTATTGACCTCGGAGGGCCAGGGTGAAAATACTGGCTATTTTTTTAGCCCAATTACCTTTCTAGTTCTAGTCTCTAAACTTCAGTTGGTGCACTCATGAGAGAAGATCAATAACATTAGCACTACAATAGGAGTGTTGTATCTAATTATTGTAATTTATCTGGACATCAAGAAATTTAAAATATTGTTAAAGGAGTATTATTTTTAGTATTCCTGGTTGTTTGAGTAGATGAATCTCTATAGAATTTTAACATTTAAAAAACTTTAAATCAAGAGCTGAAAAGTTAAAAACAGAAATTCCATTTCACCCAGCTATTCCTCTCCCATGTATATTGGCAAAAAAATTAAAGACATAATACTATATTGGTAAATGCACACCCACGTTTATAGCAGCACCATTTACAATAGCTAAGGTCTGGAAACAACCTGTATGTCCATCAACAGACAAATGAGTGAAGAAAATTATACAATATCCACTATAAATGGAATACCTTCAGCCTTAATGAAGAGTGGATTGATGTAATTTGTAGGAAAATGGATGGATTTGAGACCATAATGTTAAGTGAAATAAGTCAGAAATATGTCAGAAAGTCTCTCTTGTAGAAGTATATATAGTACATAGACTATAGTCTCTATAATAAATATCTAGTATATAGAAGTATATAGTTGAAATATACAATTGGTGTAGTATATACCTATATAGAATATATATACCTGTAATATATACAGGTATATACTACCTACCTATATACTAAGTATACATACATATAAGTGTACATATACATATATGTATATACATGTATATATACGTATATGTATATATGTATATATATGCATATATATATAATTGGCATATATGTATATATACCAATCTCCCAAAATCAACATAATTATTCTGTATTACAAAGAAACGCTAATAAGGAGCGAGAAAGAGAATCACCTGAGAACTAATCTGGGTCAGGGCATAACTGAGAGAAACAGCACTGGGGCTGCAGCACTTTCATGCAGAGCGAAACGCGACGATGATATTCTGGTGCGGCGATCTCTTTCAGCTCCGTTCTCCCCTCTCTTCCAGCTCCTCTGCTTACTCACAGCCATGGGCCAATTGTTCTCCGATACACCTAAGGCTGAAGAACACCAAGATTTGCTCTCTAGCTTTAAACATTTTGAGGACGCAAACATGAAAAACAAATTCATCTCTCAACAAGCTGTCAGTAAAATCGAGTTACACTTGACAAAAGGAGACATCCAGGGGGCAAATTCTGTGATCACTGCTGTGTTACAAGAAATCAATAATGTCTCACTCAACATTGCTGTGACCGGGGAATCAGGAACAGGGAAGTCCACTTTCATCAATGTCCTGCGAGGGGTTAAGCACGAATCCAAAGACGCGGCTCCCACTGGGGTGTGTGAAACAACCATGGAGAGGGCTTCATACACTTTCCCAATTGTTCCCAGCGTGAAGATATGGGACCTACCTGGCATCGGAACCACGAACTTCGAGCCAAAAGATTACCTTGAGAAAGTACAGTTTCTTGAGTATGACTTTTTTATTATTGTTTCTGCTACACGCTTCAAAAAAAATGATTTAGACCTGGCCAAAGCTATCAGAAAAATGAAAAAACATTTCTACTTTGTGAGAACCAAGGTGGACTCGGACATAAGAAGTGAAAAGAAAAATAAGCCATCCACATTTAAGAAAGAAACAGTCTTGCAGACAATCCGAAACAACTGTGTAAAAATATTTAAGGACAACAGTATGGCTGAACCACCAATCTTTTTAATCTCTAATTATGATTTATCTGAATTTGATTTCCCAATCCTGGTGGACACCTTAAAAAAGGATATCCCTGTTGAAAAGCGCCACACTCTTATGCTTTCCTTGCCTAATGTCACAGAGGCAGCCATTGAAAGAAAGCGGGAGTCTCTGATGCAAAACATTTGGCTAGAAGCCTTTAAGGGTGGACTACTGGCCACCTTGCCTACATATGGCGTGATCAGTGTCGATGACGAGCAGAATCTGAAGGCAAAATTAAAGCACTTCTGGGTCCTGTTTGGAGTGGATGATTTATCATTGAAATCTTTGGCTTCTGATTTGCAAGTGCCTGTGGAACAACTCCAGAAAATTATACAATCTCCACATTTGTTGGAAACTAGGAATGAAGAAAAACTAGGGGATAAACTGTTGAGATATGTGGAGAGATTCTGTTCAGTGAATGGAGGTCTCCTTGCTACAGGACTTTACTTTAGGAAAATCTACTGCTTGCAATTACATTTCCTTGACACAGTGGCAAAAGATGCTAAAATTATCCTTAAAACATCATATTCAAGACAAAATTCAAACCTACCGCAACCCGCAGCTGCTGACCATAATGAACCAGATAGTCAGCACTAGAAACGCAGATAAATTCCTCCTTCTCCCATGTTTTCTTTAAAGGGACTTGGAGCTTAATTAAGGAATAGTACTGTTATAGGGCAAAGTGAGCTGAAAATTACTGTACAGTCAGATGAGGACTGGGGCTGTCCAGGAAGTCAATGAAGAATAAAGACATTGGAAGTGGCTGGAAGTGCATGAAATGGCCAGGCCTCAAGATAAGATGTAACAGCCAAGTCTGCATGGTTCTCTAAGGGACAGAGAGTAATTTGTGATTATTTTGTAATCATCACCAATAATGGTAAAAAGTCCAGGTAGACAGCGGTCATCCAGGTGGGTGACCAGAGCATCCAGACCTATCCCCTCCCAAAAATGGCTTCTTTCTTTCCATACTCTCTTGCTATGTGACTCATTTCCCTTTTGGATCAGTTTAGCTAAGCAGCTATATGTATAATCTTACAGATTGATTGTAGTTTGACCCATGTTGTACCCCTGAAAAAGGGCCTCAGTAACCACCCCATGTGTGACCCCTCCTGGAACTCCAGGAGTTATTCCTCTTTCCTTATTTGCAATAGAACTCTCCTAACTTCTTCCTTGGTTTGTGACTTCATTCCCTGTGTTGTGGGACCACAAACTTGGAACTTTTGATGTCTAACAGGTCGGAAGTTATATTTATCCTACCTCAGTCCCACTGAGCCTATCTAGAGAGTAGTTAATACAGCCTGTGGCCCTTTCTCTTTACAAAAAACAGAACCCAGAGCCTTTATAATGTACTACAATCAAGACATTTTATTTCTCATTTTATTTCTCACCACATTGACAGTTTTCCCAAGATGACACAAAGTTGGGATCCTCATGCTTCCGTGCCCAAGTGCTGAGATGATAGGCTGTGTCACCACAGCCACTTCCTAAGAAAATAAGGAAAATCCACAAATCTATACTGGGAATAGTAGAGAACCCTAAGAGATCGCTCAGCTACATGACTATCGCAAGTCTTTTGGTTGTCACAATGGTGAGGGTTGGCAGCAATCCATATCTAATACCAGTGAGTGCTTAACAAATGCTTGATTTTTAAAAGAGATGTGTTTGCTGGTGGCATTTGACATCCTCAATGCACCTAAGTTGGGTAAAAACATTATAGGCAGTCAGATAAGGCTGGAAGTCAGTGCAGAAGATGAGAATTCATTTCAACTGTGGCTAGAAATGCAATCATTTCACCAGGCCTCAAGATAAAGATGAAACGGCTAGGCCTACATACTTTTCCAGGGAATAAATGACGTACTCTAGTTGCTGTGCTGGCTGCCAAACACAGGCCCTGGCCGCAAGGCTCAGGTTGCCCAGCCTCACCACCCATCACTGTCACTGAGGCTGCTTCTCCTCCTCCTCTTTCTTTTCCTGCTCTTCTTCTCTGTGCTATTTTGTTCAGCTTTCCCTCCTGTTCTTCTCTATGTGCCCCATATTGGGGCAAAGGAAGTATCACATCTAGCTACATGCTCTGAGTGGCCCAACTGAGCACACCTTTCACACACACCTCCTGCCACTCTCCCCATACTGGCCCCTGCTGAGCCTCTTACCACTCCCAGGCAACCTACCACCAATCCTCCTTCATTTCTCCCCCGCCCCTAGAGCCTCCTGCCAGGTAGGTGCCATCCCCTAACTTTAACTTTCCTCCTTACACTGTAACCAGCCTCACCCAATTCACACTACAGTTTGGTTCCAAATGCTCATACCCCACTCCTAGTTCCCACTCCATGAGATGGCAGGGATAGAATGGATAGTCTGAGTCTATGTCCCTTTTTCTCTGTCAGCCTCTCCCAAATTAACCAGTGTCTGGGTTCCTTCTCATACTCCACCCAATATGTCTTAGAGTTCTAATACCTCACTTGGTGATACATCCTCACCCATGCTATTTAAATTTTTTCCTTAGTTCTACTCTCCCCAGATGAGCAGGAATAGGTATACTCCTTGGCTCAATCTTAAGAGAAGCCCAACCTTCCTAAAGGTTCTTGTGGATGTCTCCCTACAAGGACTCACATTGGAACTATGAGACAATCAGCTGAGCTTGTACAGTTTCCTACCTGAAGAACTTCACAAGGCATCTCATGAGGTAGTTTATTTTGATAAGCTTGAAAAGACCACTCAGTGCAGAGATAAAAATCTAGCCCACCTGGCCCACCTGGCCCTTAGATCTAGAAAAGCCAGAAGTGCAACTTATTGTTAAGATTCACTTCATTACTCAGTCAGCCACAGACATTCATAAGAAACTACAGAAACTAGACACTGGTCTTCAAATCCCATAGCAGGAGTTAATCAATCTGGACTTTTAGGGTTTTAGTATCAGGTGAAAGTGCTCAAAAGCACCATATTTCTGAGCTATAAATGCTGGCCTCCACCACAAGAAACACTCAAAAGTCAGCCACCAAGTTGACCTCAGAGGTATCAAGGATGCTCCCTGATTCAAGGCACCCTAACGGGCCATGTTTCAAAGCTGCCAGACTGATCACACAGCTGGGAAATGCCTACTGCCCAGAATTTCTCCCAAGCCACGCCCTTCCTGCAGGGTCCCCACTGGAAGGCAGATCGCCCAACAACAGTAGTCGCCCATATTGCCTCTGAGTCACAAGCCCAGGGCCCCACAACCAGTTCCTTCCCAGACCTTCCTGGATGGGCCATCAAAGGTTAAAGCTGCCCAGGTCCTCAGAGTTCCTCCAGAACATCGCAAACACCAAATTCAGGTCACTCATGCCACTCTTGCTTCTTTCCAAGGACTAGTCTTTCCAGTCCCAAGGGAGTCTTTCCAGCCCCAACTACTGTGGTAGTTATTGACAGCAAAGTCTCTGTAACCTTAAATCCCCCCCACTCTGATGTCAGTTTGGTCAACACCTTTTCCCACCCTCATTCTTAGTCACCTCCCTCTGCACCCCTAAGTGTCAGTATTTTGCCCTTTCCAGCTTCACCACAGCCTGTTCCCTTCCTGAATGCCAACAATATCAGTGTCTCACCACCAACGATAAGTGGCTCCTAAGTTAAACGTTCCTCTTTCCTGCTTCACAGGCCCACACCATTCTGTCATCCTTTCATGACCATTTTTATGCAAACTACAAACCCCTGACCCTACTACTTGAGCCTCTTGTCTGCTTTCCCTTCTAGAAGACTCTCTTCAAAACCATCATCCTTCAGTGTTTCATCTGCCACACAACTGCACCTGTGGGCTCTCTGAGGACCCCTCCTTTTCCTGCACACCAAGCACAAGGCCTTCTTCCTTCCCCTTAGCCACCTGGCCTTTCCACCCTCCAACAGCTGGGACAGAGTGAGGCCTGCCCTACTTTCTGTGCCATTTAAATCTAGCACTGGTCATGGACATACCCTTCACAAAGACTGTCTTACCTTAGTGTTTTGTCAACTGCAGTGATGCCTGCCATGACCAGTAACCCATGACCCCTGACCCATGGCACTGGTCTCAGCTGCAGGTGTCTGCTGTGATTCCGTCCCATCACAGTCATTATCTTCCTCTGCTCTCCACAAGAAATTTCCCTCACTCTGTTCCTCTTTTCTGCCCTCCAGCCTTCCTGTCACCATTAAACCCCCAATCCAATAACATAGAGCCCTACAACTATTATGCCTGCTTGTTGGTCTGGTTATCACCACTGCCACAAGGATGGGGACAGCATGTCTGGGTACCTCCCTAACTTACTATTGCTCTCTCTCTCTCACGATCATTCTGACTTGAGAAATAGCTAACTCCATTCTTATCTACAGAACGACATAGACTCCCTGATGGTAATAATGCTCCAAAATCATAGGAGCCTATATCTTCTTACAGCCAGAAAAGGTGGCTTGTTCTTCTTTCTACAAGAAGACTGTTACTCTTATACTAACCAGGCAGACATAGTGCAAGCATAGTGGCTAACTGAAAAGGCTTCAGAAATTAGATGGCTGTCTGACTCTTAGACCAATATTTGGGGCTAGACCTCATGGCTCCTTTCATTAACTGGGCCTCCTGATTCTGTTTTCCTTCTCCTCCTCTTTGGGTCATGCCTCTTTGGGGTTCTTCTCACAGCACCTACAAAATCAAGTTCAGACTATCACCAATCAGTCAGTGAGACAAATGCTCATTCTGACCACTGCCTTGCACCATCTCACGCTCTAAGTTCTTTCTCCCAATTAAGATGTCCACTGTAGACTCTAGTTGCTGCTTTATTCTTTACCTCTCCCTCTACTTTCCATGGAAAACCCACCCCCCCAAAAATTATTTTTCAATTAAAGTGTCCATACTGTCTGTATGTCCTGCATTAAGAAGCCATGAGAAAGAGGAATCCTCTCCTCAACTCCTCCTCTTTCTAACAACAAAATGATGGGAATATCATACCTGATAGGTGGGGCCTGTCTCCATCGCAGCTACATGGGTCAAAGCACAGCATGGCGTGCAGCCTGGATACCACTGAGCTTTGGTGGAAGAAGTACAGGAACCTCAAAGAACAAAGACAAGACATTGTGTTCCAGCCCCTCATCACTGAGAAGTTTGATAATATCTGCACTGTCTGTTCTGACAAGCATGACCACACTCTCTCTGCTCCCCAAATTCCTTAAGGGGGCAACTTCTTCTCCCCCCTCCCAAATTCTTTGTTCTCTACTCATTTCATACTGAATCTCTCTTTCAGATTCAGCCCACTTGCTGGCAGCCCACACAATGCCTGCCCATGATTTGTTTTCTCTCTCTCTCTCTCTCTGCACCTTTAATACAATTACCTAAGAGGGTATATTTGTAATCTTGTGGGTTGGTCATAGTTTTGTCCCATGTTGTCCCCACCTTGTGATTTTGCTTTATAAAATTCCTCTGTAAAGGTTGCTCATTGACAACCCATTTCCCAAGTTCTTTGGAAGTCCCATTTTCCAAGTTCCTGTCACAATCTTTGGAGCTTTCTTTCAATAAAATTTCTCTCATTCTTCAATTTGGAAACATAAACTTGGCATCTCAGACGTCTAGCAGATTGTGAGTTTTCATTTCCCCTATGTCATTTGGAGGACCTATATAAATGATAGCTTCATATTGATTGCTGTTAATGTTGTTTACTGATAATCTCCTTACCTATCTCCTAGCTACTATTTTATTTTCCTTAGAACAAAATTAAGTACCTTGTCTAGAAAAAAAAAATGAAAGAGAAATAGAGGAAGGAGATAATTATTCATCGGTAAGTTGTGGTATCTTAGTAATTTGGGCTGCTACAATAATAACACTAGGGGGCCGGGGAGTTAGCTCAGTGGTTCCAGCGCCTGTCTTGCAGGCGCAAGGGCCCGGGTTCGATTCCCCGGTAACCACATACAATACTGGGTGTGGAGACTCACACCCAGCAGCAACCAGTACCACATACCACAGTGCCGGGCGTGGTGGCTCACGCCTATAGTCCCAGCACTCGGGAGGCAGAGGCAGGAGGATTGTGATGTGAGTTTGAGGCTGAGCTGAGGGCCAGCCTGAACCACAAAAGCGAGACCCTGTCTCAAAAAACCTAAAAAAAAAAAAATAATAATAATAACAGTAGGACAAACATGAAATGCTGTAGTTCCATGTCAAGCCTCCAAGGCCATCTATGGATGGATGTGAACTCCAGAGGATGTGAGTCACTCCGGCCCTGTGGCACTGCTGCTGGTGGGAGGTCCCATAGCTTTCTCTTGGGATGGCTTTGCTCACTCCTTGCAATTTTCCTCAAATGATCCATGTTCCTGGCTTCTCCAGCCTTATGTGGAGCCAGAGATATAGCTCAGTGGCACCACACCTGCCTTCCAAGCATAAGACTCTGAGTTTGATCTCCAGTAGTAGGAAAAAAATAAAATAAAACCATCAAACTTCTGGGGCCTCCGCTGCACTTCAGCTTCATTCACTTCTCTGTCATGGATGCACTGCCTGGCCTCCCAGACCATCTTCTGAAATCTGAATGGAGCCTCCCTGACACCACAGTTTTTGTATTCTGCATGCACCTAAAACCTGCACCATGTGGGTGAAGCCAAGGTTTGCTGGCAGCTCTTGAAGCTCTGAGATTTATTATTTCATTCACGAAATCACTAAGCTCCAAGATTTCTCTTTTTATGGTGAATCAATTCGAGTTTTCAAGATCCCACTGTTTTTGTATCCTCCAGAGTGGGGGAGGGGGTGGTATCTTAGACCCGAAGGTTCCTTTTGGTGTCAAGGACAACAACAGCCACAAACAGCTAGAGAAGCCCTGGGGTTCAGGTGACAAGTGCACAGCAGCTCAGAAAAGACCCTGGGACTAAAATCTTACGGAAATACTGAGACTGAGGACTTGAGGCTCATGCTCACTCTCATACAGTGAATACAGGTGAGTGTTCTCACTAGACAGCCAACGTCTGTGACTCTGGGACACAGTCTGACAGCTCAAGTCCAGAAGGAGGGGATGTATCCATGACTTTGACCTGGGTTAGGGGGCAGTGTTAGCATGGTCCCCAAGAAGGAGAGGTGCTCCAGAGTTTTGGACTTAAGGGGGCAAGGCTCAATTGTAATTTAGGTCCTGAAACCAAAAATAAGCACAGGAGATGCAAAGAGAAAAGGCACACAGCAGTAGCCCTGGCTCTGTAAGTCTATCTGGTGGAAAAGCAAGGACCCAGCAATGACAAGGCACAGCTGTGACTTGGGCCAAGGGGATCAGGGATCCATGGTCCACTCATCTGCCAAGGATCATGACAGCCACTTGCTCAGCCAAAGCTCCATGCCCCAGCATAGGCCGGATGGAGTGCCATGTAAGCTCAGGTGCTGGGGAGACACAATTGCCCCTCTTACCCAAGGCTCTATGTCCTTGTTGATGGGTGTAATGTCAGATGGGGCCTCAGGAACACTTTGCTCCACCAGCTCTGCCACTGGAGGACATGCTGTCCCACTTCACCAAGATGCCTGGTACCCAGCACACTATCTGGGGTCCTGAGGGGCAGGACATGCCAGCACCTAGATGGAAGAGAAGCCACTCCTCCAGAGCTTGGCACAGGGACAAGACTGACAGCACCTCAGGTCAGGGATGGCGTGTGACCAGGCAGATGTGGTGCGGCAGGGATGTTGCCGTTCTACAGAACCATACACACATCACAGAGGCTCCAGGTCCAAGATGGCACGGAGCAGTCGAAGGTCAGGCCACACAGAATGAGTCACAACATTAGCTTCTTCTCTAGGGATGTCACAGTCCTGTGGGATTCAGGTCTAATCTGTGCACTGAGCTTGTGAGGACCTCCTCACAAGGATACCCACGCTCCCCTCTGCTCAGCGCTTATCCCACCAGGGGGAAGGGTGATAAGAGACAAAATGTTTCCTTTCCTTCCCTATGTGGTCACCTTGGGTTTCTGTGCTTTACAGTATTTCTTCAATCCTTTTGCTGCTCTCCAATGCTCTCTTTAGTTATTTTCGTTGAACTATAATTGTTTATTCTTTAATTCTTTTTTTTTCTTTTTGGTAGAAGTAATGAATGTCAGGAACTTCTAGTCAGCCATCTTCAGCTGTGCTCAGTTTTCCTGTGCAAATTTCTGATGCTACTGTGCTTCAAAAAGTTTGTGCCAAGGGCCAGGGAGTTAGCTCAGTGGTTCCGGCGCCTGTCTTGCAAGCGCAAGGGCCCGGGTTCGATTCCCCGGTAACCACATACAATACTGGGTGTGGAGACTCACACCCAGCAGCAACCAGTACCACATACCATAGTGCCGGGCGTGGTGGCTCACGCCTGTAATCCCAGCACTCGGGAGGCAGAGGTAGGAGGATTGTGATGTGAGTTTGAGGCTGAGCTCAGGGCCAGCCTGAACCACAAAGCGAGACCCTGTCTCAAAAAAACCTGAAAAAAAAAAAAAAAAAAGTTTGTGCCAAAAGTTTGAATGAAGCTAGCTTGTATAGATGTTTCTTGCAAAATATTAGTTCATCTTAACAGTGATTTAATATTTTATACAGCTTATATAGTCAAAGAATTATTCTGGAAGGGCAAGGGTTTTAGGTCAACTGGTACTGTGTGCCTACTTCAGAAATACAAAGCCCTGAGTTCAATCCCTGGAACACACACACACACAAAGGAATTATTTGAATTTTATTTTGTCAAAAATAAAACAAAATAAATAATTAAAAGTTAAATGCAGTTCAAAAATTTAACATTGAAGGTAAATCTGCTTTACAATGGCATTTTAAATGAAAAATGTAGATCTCATACTTATAAAGTCTTATTAAATTAGAAGTCAATGAATAAAATTTCAGTTTTGATGAATACAAAATAATACTTACATTTAAATAATCTGTGATGGGCTGGGGATTTAGCTCAGTGGTTCTGGTACCTGTCTTGCAAGCACCAGGACCCAGGTTCAATCCCTGGTAACCACATACCATACTGGGTATGGAGACTCACGCCCAGCAGCGACCAGTGCCACATACCACAGTGCTGGGTGTGATGGTTCACGCCTGTAATCCTAGCACTCGGGAGGCAGAGGCAGGAGGATTGCTGTGATGTGAGTATGAGGCTGAGCTCCGGGCCAGCCTGAACTACAAAGTGAAACCCTGTCTCAAAAAACAAAAAAAAATAAAAAATAAAAAATAATTAATCTGTGATATTTTACCAAAAGAGAGACTATAATAATCAAATAATTTTAAATTTTATATTCACAGGATTTGAGTAGATAAAACATTTGTGTATGTTATAAATAATTTAAGTATACAAAACAATTACTTCAGGGTGACTACCTATTTTCAGTCAATCACACAAATGTTTGAACGAACTAATTTGGAAAGCAGTCTAAATGCCCTATAGTATTTTTACTTAGATCAAAACTTCCACTTTAGCTGTTTAAAATTGTCTTTCTGTTGATTGCTTACTTTGTACCAGACGGTCACAGTAATTGTTTTTGTCTCTCTATACAGTTTCTCTTTTTCTTATGGCTTCTCTAAAATTTTGTTTGTTTGTCTGTTTACATTGCTGAGACTGAACCTAGTACCTTGCACATGCTAGGCAAGAACTCTACCTCTGAGCCTTGGCCCTAGAATTTCTTTTTATAACTGTCTTGTAGAATTTTATTAACATTTTCAACATATTTTGGATATTTTCAACATTATTTTTCTTGCTTTTCTTCCTTCCTTTCTTCTTTTCCTAAAACTCCAATTATATGTATGTTAGACTACTTAATATGTCTCATGAGTACTAATCATTCTTGAGCTTTGTTTTAAAATCTTGGTCATTTATTTTAAATAATTTCTATTATCACTTCTTTGAGTTTCCCGTTTTCCCCTCAGAGTTAAATCTATTAGTGATATTTGTGAAATAATGTCAAACATAGAATTTTATGCCTACAAATTTTATTCGATTCTTCTTTACATTATACATTCATCTTATCATTCTATTTATTCTTACTTATCTCATATTTGTTCTTTAAATATTTGAACATATCATTCAGCAAGGGAAGAAAGCTTGCTGAGTAGGTATATCTTTACTTAGAAATTGAGGTTTGATATGCAAAATGAAACCAGAACATGCCAGAATTAAAAATTTTCTTATGTTTATATACATTAAAGTAGTAAAAACTGTAAAAAGAGCAATTTGAGAATATAATTACCACTGTAGCAAAACAACACCATTACGCTGTCAGACGGATTACAGTATGGAAGGTCTAGCTTGTCCCCACGCTAGCAAACAGCACACCAATACGTTGCAACCACGGGAGAAAAAACAGCGTGGAGGGCCTCAGCTCACCCTCAGAGTAGGGTTCCATTCAGTGCGCTCTCACCTCATGTTCCTCTGTCCTCTTATATATCCTCTCCAGAAAAATGGCAGGCTCTCACTAGTCACTTCTGGATTCTCTGGAGGGGGGACCAGTCCCACCCGGAAGTCTGTAGGTGACCATTTTGCATATGTATAGTCGGGGGGGGGGGTCATTTTACCCCACTGAATACGTATTCAAGGACACCTGAGCACTTCCTATTTTATCTTGCTAGCCAAACATTTCCTTTCCCGAGTTTCCCGGGGGCTGCTAGCTCTCCAATACAATAACCTTTGCAACATATCAATAGTGTTTATAAAAATATTTTAAAGTCTTTGTTCACTCCATTGATTCTTTTATTTCTGTGTTTGTTTCTTTTCTTACCTGTCATGTCTCTCCGCTTCTTTCTATGTGTACTAATTTTAATAGAGGTTAGATATGTCATTTTATATTTCTTTTTTGTTTTTTGAGACAGTCTTGCTTTGTGGTTCAGGCTGGCCCTGAGCTCAGCCTCAAACTCACATCACAGCAATCCTCCTGCCTCCACCTCCCGAGTGCTGGGATTACAGGTGTGAGCCACCACGCCCGGCACTGTGCTATGTGGTACTGGCTGCTACTGGGTGTGAGTCTCCACACCCAGCATTGTTATGTGGTTACCAGGGATCGAACCCGGGTCCTTGCACTTCCAAGACAGGTGCTGGAATCACTGAGCTAACTCCCTGGCTCTATCATTTTACATTTCTAATAATTTATTGTAGTACTTTAAAGTGTTTCAAACTCAGCTCAACAAAAACATAGCCTGCATATCAATTCTCATTTGAGAATTCAGTTTGAGAACCGTACACTAACCCCATCTTTATCTTTATCTTTATCTTCCGTGTTACTTCTACATGCTATTATCACATTTTCTGTGAGACGGAGTCTCACTACTGATAGTAACTTTAAATATAAATTGTCAAAAAGTCTAATTAGTTGTCACAAGTTTTTACACTGTATAAAAAAAGCAACATACAACGTTATGCTGTTTATTAGAAACCCATTATAAACACTGCTGAAAATTTTAAAATGGAAAATAATATAACATGCTAACAATAATCTAAAAGTGGAAGTAAATAATGTTAAAACTAGATTTGAGTATGAAAAATTACCAACAATAAAGGACCATGTAGTAATGATAAAAGATCAAGTTATCAAGAAGATAAAGCAATCCTAGTTGTGCATCAAGTATCAGAACTTCAAAATACATAAAGAAAAGCTTTTCTAAAACAACAATACTGAAACCTGAAAAAAAATTTAATGTACAAATATCCAGAAATTTTAAAAACAGTATCAATAATTGATAGAAATAATAGAGAGAAAACCAGTGAGGATATAGTAGACATACACGATTTAAACAAATTCCCTAAGGTGATAGAAAACACATTGTAAAACAATTCAGTACACATTTTTCTCAAGTATAATTATATCATTTACAAAAACACATCACATTCTGTGTCATAAAATTAACAGACATTTCAACAAAATGCAAGGTATATGTTATGCATAGCACATAAAGTACGCACCTTATTTGGGTCTCTATTAGCTCAACCCTTCAGGGGAGAGGGAGGCTCTTGTACATAGTTTTTAAATGTTGACACTAGGAATGAGTATAAGTTCTTTTGGTAACAGTATCATGATTGTGTTTTTTAAATGGTCTGTATAACTTAAACACATATAGTGAAATATTTGCCTAGAAAATGGTGCTATGTTTCAATTTTGCCTAAAATAGTTCAATTTGGCATTGAATGAATAGAGTTGAAAGTAGATTCACTATGGTCAAGCACTATCATAAACAGCAGACAAGATAGGAAACCGTGCTAATAAGTATGTGGAGTTTCATTTTGCTGGTTTCTGTAAAATTCCATTTTTAAACTTTCATAATAAAACTTTAAATATTTAAAAGCTAGCTTTCCAACTCTACTTAAGATGACGTGTGACTATCAGCTTGATTGTGTTGAGAAACAGCATGATGCCTAATCGTGCCGTATCAACTTCGATGGGATATGAACACCGACGATGAGTGGAGTGCGGCTCTAGATGCGACTATGGACGACGGACATGTAGGTGACAAACCGAGGAGGTCACAAACCCAGAAGGGGTGGTACCAATCAGTAGGATTGAAGCCCGGATAGAATAACAACAGAAAGAAAGAAGTCTTCCTTTCTCTTCCTTGGAGGAGCTCTAGTCTTCCCCACTGCACTGGGATACTCCTCTTCTTTCTGCAGGCAAAGATCCTTCCGCTTTCCAACATAGGCTATACCAGACTCTGCAAGGGGCTCCAGACCGTGAACCTCTAAGTGGATCTTCCAGCTCTCCAGCACGCAGGGGGGTCATTTTGTATCTTTCCACCCTTATGCCACGGGTGACCACTGTAAGCCTATGTAACAAATCCTTTATATATTATATTATATTATGTTATGTTATATTATATTATATTATATTATATTATATTATATTATATTATATTATATTGTTTTCTCCTAACTGGGAGGAACCCTAAAGAAGAAATTAGCAAAACCACACTTTTGGATATGTCTGTGAAATGTTTCCAGAGACATCTGGCATTTATGACAGCAAATCAATGCAGGAGACATGCCCTCAATGTGGGCAGCACAATCCAACAGGTAGAGGACTGGGCACCGAAAGGCGGAGGCCAGCTGGCACAGGCTCTCAGGGTCTCTGGCTTTATCTGTTTCTCATCCTGTGGGGTGAGAAGCTGTGCCCCACTGCACCCCCTGCTACACAGCACAACCTCACCACAGGCCAAAAAGCAATGGAACCAGCTGGCCATGGACCGAACCTCCCAACCTTAAGCCAAAATAAATCTTTCCTCCTTTAGGTCCTTCATTTGAGGTATTTTTTTCACAGCAATGAAAAATTACAAGAGTAGGGGTCAGGGATTTAGCTCAGTGGTTCTAGCGCCTGTCTTGCAAGCACAAGGGCCCAGGTTCAATCCCCAGTAACCACATACCTATACTGGGCGTGGAGACTCACCCCAGCAGCAACCAGTACCACATACCACAGTGCCGGGCGTGGTGGCTCACGCCTGTAATCCCAGCACTCGATAGGCAGAGGCAGGAGGATTGCTGTGATGTGAGTTTGAGGCTGAGCTCAGGGCCAGCCCGAACTACAAAGCAAGATCCTGTCTCAAAAAAAAAAAATTACAAGAGGGTAAGAACACTCACCCAAGTTACCATCAAGTGCCAACAAAATGTATGAAGCAGTGAGCGGAGAGCTCGGGGACAAGAGAAAACAAGAGGCTGCAAAAGGAGAATAAATAAATCGTGATAACGGCTGAGAAGTGCACCATACTTCCTTTCTTTTTCTAGTCTCTTCCAACCTGAACTCATGTAGCCTGAGTGCCCTAGATTTCCATTAGTGAGGACAGAAAGAGCTCCAGCAAAAGTCCAAAGAAAGGGCGAGCAGCCCGGGCTGTCTATGGGCTCCAGAGAGTTAGAAGTGTTTATTCTGTCTCCTTGCCCAGCGCAGTGCAGCAGAGGCCAGGAAGCTGAGACAAGAGCTGCGGCCCTCGGCCAGAACCGTGACACCAAGACACGCAGTGCGTCAGTCATCCCCGCTGGTTCCTCTACTCTCAGCGCTCTCCCTGTTGAGCAACAAAGTCAGATACATTCCCACAATGGACACAACAGAACGGGAAGAGAAAAAGCCTGCTTCTCTTTAGAAAACAAGTCAAGGAGGCCAGAGGAAGAAGCAAAGGGTTGAGAAGTTGGCTATGACAAGAGATCAAGAAAGCAACCTCAGAAAGTTGGCTGTGGGCTGCTGGGCTCGCCCTCAAGCAGAGGACGAACAGCCTTTAATATAAACAGTTTAATACCATATAAACAGTTTACCAGACGCCTCCTCCGTGACGGAGTACAGAGGCCGGCTGTCACGCAAGGCCAAATCGCCCACTAGGTGGTGCGAGTGTGAAACAGTTCCACACAGCACAGCAACAAGGGACAATGTGGCCGATCTTCCAGGGTACACACAGCCCCGACAGAGATGTCTGCGTTCAGAACCCGCCTCAGAACATGCAAAGGCCTTCTCAAATAGCCAGAAAAGTCTCAACATTTCACGGGGGAAAGACATTAATAAGTAAATTTTACAAATACTAACAATTTTGCTCTGCAGTAATCATTATTAAGTAAATGAAAAAGATAGGATACTGACTGAGAGAAAATATTTGCAAACTAAGACAAAAGAGCATTTTATTACAATATATAATCAATGAAAATAGAAAAAAACAGGCAAACCATTATTTAAAATGGGCTAAAAATTAAATAGATATTTCACCAAGAAGATACATAGATGCTGAATACACACATGAAGATATGTCCAATATCAGGGAACGTCACACTAAAAGTACACATGATACCAGTGCACACTTACTAGAACGGGGTGGGGGATAAGTCCCAGTATGCGTGAGGACACCGAGCAAGCAGTACCCTTATTCAATGACGGGGGATGCAAAAATGGCACCCTCAGGAAAAGGGCTTGGCAGTCTCTTACAAGCTTAGAAATACAACGAGCCAGCATTCTCACTCCCAGGTATTTCTCCAGGAGAAAGCAAAATCTGTGTTGTACAAAACCCTATGCACATGTTTCACAGTAGCATTATTTGTAACAATAAAAACTGAAAACTGCTTAAATGTCCATCAACTAGTGAACAGACGAGCAATATGTGGAACAATTCTATAATGAATGGAACAAAGTTTGGATACATAGCACAAGGATGTATCTAAAAGGATTCAGCTATCAAAGAAGCAGGCTCAAAAATATATACACTTCATGATTTCATTTACATAGCATTCTGTAAAAGGCAAACTTTTTTTCTTAGAGACAGGGTCTCGCTTTATAGTTCAGGCTGGCCCAGAGCTCAGGCTCAAACTCACATCACAGCAATCCTCCTGCCTCTGCCTCCTGAGTGCTGGGATGACAGGCGTGAGCCACCACGCCCGGCACTGTGGTATGTGGTACTGATTGCTGCTGGGGTCAGTCTCCAGGCCCAGTATTGTATGTGGTTACTGGAGATCGAACCTGGCCCCTTGTACGTGCAAGATAGGTGCCAGAACCACTGAGCTAAATCCCCAGCCCCCTAAAAGGCAAACTTTTAATGCCAGAAAAAAGTCAGTATCTCCTGGGAGTTCGGGATAGGGGACGCTATACTGAAAAGAATCACTAAGAGGAGTATGGGGGTTATGAGACTCCCTCTCCCCTGCTCACTGTAATCAATACATGAATCTACATGTTACAAAATTCCTAGAATTATACACATAAAAAGAGCAAGTTTACTGCACATAAAAATTTTTTAAAATCTTTTTAAAGTGATAAAAAAATAAATTCAGTTATAAGTCCAAAGGCAATTTAATAATAGTACCAATAAAATATACTATATTTTTTTGTTTTCAATTGCTTCAAAATCTTTAAAAGCCCAACCTATACAAATCTTAGTTCTAATAAAATTAAAAGTTCTACAGTAAGTACAGAATCAATGGACATCGACAAGTCAACTAGTGGTCTGTTGGGAACTGTACACAACTCACTCAGACTTGAGACTTACTTACTTAGATTTGAGGATATCTACCCTGCCCTGCGGATCAACTACTGGGATTAATGTGGACATCTGCCTCCTCCTGTGGGATTTTAAACTACAAAGATTACTATACGAGGATGTGGCCTTAAGACTTATTAGGACTTACTGGGAATTAAGGATGTCTGCCCTGCCCTATGTAATCTTTTTTTTTTTTAATTATCTTTATTGGTACATTAAATATACACATCATGATTGCACTCCATAATGGGGATTTGTACCAGTATAAGACACAACTTAATTCTCATTTTTTCCCATAGCCCCACCCACCCTACCACTCCCCCATATATATAAAATTTGTTTCCTTACTTTCTTAAACTACAGGGATTACCGTGGGACCGCTCTGTGTCATGAATGCTAGGAGTATGGGTCTTGAAGGCCTGGTACCAAATAAAGGTGTGGGAGCTCTAGTGGCACCATCAGTTAGTGCGCAGTACTTATACACCAACAAAGGTTCGGTGAGCTCGGGTTATGGCCTCTTCTGCTCCCACTTCTGCTGCTGCAGTTTTTGGCCTTTGGCTGCCACTGCTCAGAGCAGCAAGAATCAAGCTTGGGCCCAGCCTTTTTACTCAAGGTTCTGACTTGGTTGTTAATCTTTTTGCTGTGAGCTTGTTTGGAGGTTCTAGCAGGGGAGCGCAGCTACTCCTATACCTTGACCAAGGAAACGGTCCTCCTCTGTCGGGGTGGTCGTCTTCTTCAACTGCACGCACAGCTTCAGGAGGGACGCACGTGGAGCAGTGAGGGAGGAGGGGGCACCTGCCTAGCCAGCCAGATCAGCAGAATCAACCCTGGCGATCAATGGGGTGACAGATGTCACAGCCAGATCGCCCTCACATCCTAATCTTTTTGCTGTGGGATTTATTGGGAGCTGGAGTTTGCCACAAAGATTCTGGCTGCATCCTCTTTCCAGACTCCCACAGTAGTCTTTGTCAGAACCTCCATATTTCTCAACTGGGTATATTTTAGTAGAAATATTCATAGTTTATGTCCTAGGTAGAACTTCTTTTCTTTTTTTTTTTTTTTTTTTTTTTTTTTTTTTTTTTTTTTTTTTTTTTTTTTTTTTTTTTTGAGACAGGGTCTCGCTTTGTAGTTGAGGCTGGCCCTGAGCTCAGCCTCAAACTCAGCAATCCTCCTGCCCCTGCCTCCAGAATGATAGGATTACAAGCATGAGCTACCACGCCCAGCAAGGTGATAGGTGGTACTAAGTGCTGGTGTGGGTCACCATGCCTAGCATTGTTGTATGTGGTACTGACTGCTGGTAAGCATGAGTCACCATGCCTGGCATTGTTGTATGTGGTTACCAAGGATAGAACTCAGGCCCTTGCATTTGCAAGGCAGACACCAGAACCACTGATCTAAATCCCCAGCGCAGTAGAACTATTATTATAAACTATATCATAGTTTAAAACAATAAATAGAATGTATAAAAATGTAATGTGCATGTGTTTAAGATTCAGTAATCCGGGCCGGGGATATAGCTCAGTGGTTCCGGCACCTGTCTTGCAAGCGCAAGGACCCGGGTTCGATCCCCGGTAACCACATAACAATACTGGGCATGGAGACTCACCCCAGCAGCAATCAGTACCACAGACCACAGTACCAGGCGTGGTGGCTCATGCCTGTCATCCCAGCACTCAGGAGGCAGAGGCAGGAGGATTGCTGTGATGTGAGCTTGAGGCTGAGCTCAGGGCCAGCCTGAACCACAAAGTGAGACCCTGTCTCAAAAAACCTAAAAAAAAAAGATTCATTAATCGATTTACACAATCCATTTTCTGTTCCTTTCACAGAATACCTGAGACTGGGTAATTTACGAAGAACAGAGGTTTACTCAGTTGTGAGCTGAACAAACCTTTCCTCCTTTCACTTTGGGCTTCAGGTATTTTGTCTCAGCAACGAGAAAAGTCACTAACTATTGCCAAACTAAATAGTTAAGTAAATAACACAAAGAGCTGCATGTATGTTTCAGATGGATCGTGTACAATGCAACACACGAATCTGCACACACACAGCCACGCTCAGCCTCCCCAAACTGCATTCCTTTGGATTAGTACATATATGTATAAGAAATATAACTTTGGAATGTTGATTTTCAAAGACACAAGTTTGGTTGATGAAAGAAATCAGATGAACCCGGTTCTATTTGAAGTACAACAGCAGAAACTACCCCATATCAAGACATGGAACAGAAATAATTCCACCTATGGTAAACTGACCACATACGCACTGATTTTATTACAGACAATTATAACCAATGAAGAATCAAACAAAAACAAATGGTCACCATAATCTCATTGCCCGCAATAAAATCTCTGCTATGCTCCTTCCCGTCCTTGCTCACATGTGTACGTATGTATCTAAATATTATCTCTATCTGCGGCTCCTCCAGATTTGTTTGTAGGAACAGTTGACGTTTTTCTGGTTAACATGAAGAGCTACAAAGACTGTGCTGTTTCATATTATATTCTCCAACCCAATCATCGCGCCACAGCCCATTATGTATAAATTCCAAGGGTGTCATGGAAAAGCAGCAGAGTTTCGTTGTTTACCATTCCAATAATGTTCAATCACCATGTTTTATTCCATTCTCTGTATCATATTTACTAGACCACTCCTCTATAACTGCAAGTATCTGAATTGTTTGGGGTTTTTTCTTCTAGTAATTCTCAATTTGGTTTTTTCAGGAGTTGGGGGTAGGGAGGTAGAAAACAGATTATTATTACAGCTCTGTAGTTATAACAAAAAAAAAGTGTTCTGGGATGGGGATTTAGCTCAGTGGTTCCAGCACCTGCCTTTCAAGTGCAAGGTCCTGAGTTCAATCCCCAGTAATGACATACCACAGTGAAGGGCATGGTGGCTCACATTTGTAATTCAGCACTTGGGAGGCAGAGGCAGGAGGATTGCTGTGATTTTGAGGCTCTCCTGGGTTACACAGTGAGCTTAGGACCAGCCTGACCTACAAAGTGAGACCGTGTCTCCCCCCCCCCCCAAAAAAAAGCTGCTTGGGCCCAATGGTACGCTGACACAGCTGGCTTCACACCAGCACCATGAGTGTCTCACATCTGTTCGGGTCTCTCCCAGCTCTGCTGAGTCCCAGACTGAAACCTGGCACACATGTGTCTGGACAGCAAACCTACAGCATGTCAGAATCTAACAGCAGTGTTTTAAGAGAAAATATTCATTTTCTTTGTACTTTTTCACTTTCCACCCTCTAACATCAAGGAAGCCACAGTACAAAAGGCTGGTTTCTGACCAATCAGAATCTTAGGAGGTATAAGATCCTGAATCCCCCCAAAAATTCATGTGTTGAGAATGAAGTACCAGACTGATGCTATGAAGAGATAGGGACTTTGGTAGATGATGAAGTTATGAGGACTCTGCTCCTATGAATGGGAATTGTGCCCTAGCGGCTTTTTGTTTCTGCCTCTTGCTGTCTTGGTTTTTTTGTTTGTTTGTTTGATTTGGTTTGGTGTGCTTCTGTTTATTTTGGTTTGGTTTGGTTTGGTTTTTTGTGATCTACTATTGAATTCTATCTCCAGCCCTTTTTATCTTTTATTTTGAGTCAAGGTCTCACTAAGTTTCCTCGGCCTCGAATTTACAATCCTCCTGCTTCAGCCTCCCAAGTAGCCGGCATTATAGGCATGCTGCCAGACATAATGTCCTCATAAACAATGCTTGAGCTTGTCTGCCCCACCACCATATGGAGACACATAAAAGACATCCTCTATGAAGAAAGGTTCCTTCGAAGACATCCACTTTGTGAGGATTTTGATCTTGGACTTTCTAGCCTAGAGAACTGGAGATACAATAAGTATCTATTGTTCATAAATCATCCAGCCTGGTGCATTTTATTACATCGATCCAAATGGAATAAGACAGCAATTCTCTCCAGCATTCTCACCTATGTATACCTTCTTTTCACTTACCTCTTTACTATAAAGCTACTCTTGGGAAAGTGATTTATGGTCATTTTTTCTATTCCTAACCCTCTTCTCATTTCTTAGCCCACAAAATATATATACCTTTCTCAATCTCCTGGCCTTGATTTTTCTTCTATTCCTCTTCTCTGCATTCTGACTTGGGCACCTCACTCCACTCAGCTGCAAGCTCTGTTGTCACTCGCGTTGCTGGCCCACCAAACCGTAACTCCAACCATAACACCTTCCTGCCCCGCCCCCACCGAATAAGGCGTGACAAAATAGGGACTGGGGTCCCGGGCGGACGACCCCTGTGCTTGAGGCTTGAGGCTCCCCAGGCCTAGAGCCTGAGTTGAGTATGCTTCGCCAGGAGGCGCGCAGTTAGCCCAACAGTATGTAAAAACAAGCCGTTTTCTCCCTTCTAAACTATTCTGTTTTTTCCTTGTGAACTGTTCTGTGCTTTCTCATCAAACAAAAATAACATAAGCGGAAAACACCTTGTTAGACACAATAAGTTTCAGCTAGAATAAAATAACATGGCCACCTGACAAAAATAAATTAATGCTCACATAAAATCTATGGGAACAAGATTAAAAACATAACAAAGGTCCACTTCCTTAAAAGAGTTGTGTACAAAACACACTGATCTATAAAGATTTTTGTGGTCATAAAGAAATTATCACTGTCTCACACGACCTTACACAGTGTCAAAATGATTGATCACTGTTCTGTTTCTGTTCTTATTTTTTCCTTAAACTTTTGTTAACCTATAATAATCACCCTTATTTTACAAGCCAAAAAATCATGTATAAAAAAAGGCTTCACTTCAGTAAAAATTACAACAACATCACAACCTCTCTTGTGTTAGTGTGTTGTCTGTCATCGCCGACTCCGTCCATTCCTAACTTCAGTGCTCCCTAGATCCCCACGCCGCGAGCGGTCCATGACACCTTCCCAAGGAACAGAACCAGACGCTTACTACATCGTAAACATGTCCCCTGCTCATCACCAGCACCTCAAGCGGAATCTGTCCAACCCCAGGATGCACTGTGTGTCTCCACTGTAATTTACCCACATGACAGATTTAGAACCCTGAAAGTCAAGAGGCATTTTTCTTACCCTTTCTATTCTCATGCTTAGTTTCCTGAGATTCATAAATTCAAGGGAATATATATATATATATATATATGTATGTATACATATATATATATATGTATACATATATATATATTTTTTTTTTTTTTTGAGACAGCGTCTCACTTTGCAGTTCAGACTGGCCCTGAGCTCAGCCTTGAACTCACAGCAATCTTCCTGCCTCTGCCTCCCAAGTGCTGGGATTACAGGTGTGAACCACCATGGCTGGCATTGTGGTATGTGGTTCTGATTACTGGTGAGTGTTAGTCTCCACACCCAGCATTGTTGTATGTGGTTACCGGGGATTGAACCCGGGCCCTGGCACTTGCAAGGCAGGCACCAGAACCACTGAGCTAAATCCCCGGTCCCTCAAGGAAATATTTTTACCTGTATTCCTAGTGTGATATGTGTTCTTCAAAGAAAAGCCTCAGACACACTCATTCTAACATTTTATTGGAAATTGGTTGTGTATATCAAAGTAA
The DNA here is from genome assembly GCA_004026965.1 of Petromus typicus. NCBI lineage: Eukaryota > Metazoa > Chordata > Mammalia > Rodentia > Petromuridae > Petromus > Petromus typicus. The sequence continues at coordinate 96,568 of PVIR01002210.1, forward strand.
TAAAGTCAAAGAAAAGCATCATTTTAACACAGTAATACTCTACTATCTCTGCTATCCTCTAACATAAGTTAATAAATTCTTGGATGCCCCTGATTTGAGTATCAAAGAGCTTGAGTGGTCTGGAAATATTTTGTATAAACATAAATCATAGCATCTAAAATGATCATCATTACTTTAAATTGGTTCCAATGCTTTGGAAATATCCCCTAAAATATAAAGTACTCTGAATAGGGTGCAGTGCCAGGAGGGTTGAGGAGGGCAGTACATCAGATGCTAACACGGCAGGAGCTAGAAAGTGACATGGCATCTGTAGTGTGGGGCGCATAGGCATGGGGACTGGAGGCCCTGAAAGCCAGGCACCCTGAATTTTCAAGCCTTGATTGAATGTCAACATTAACAGAGACCTGAGACTCCAAAGCACAAAGAAGTCCATCACCCAACCCTCTCATTGTCAGATAAGGGTGGAATCCTCCTCTGGATTACCCAGGCACAGAAACTCTGGCCCGGAGAAGCTTCTGGAAAGTTCTATCTACCTCACTTCCTCTGTCAGACCCAGCCCTCCCTCCCCTAACTGAGGAAACTTGAGGCCTGTTGATCTGAAGAAGATACTGAGCCAGTGCGCTGCCGGTCTCTTGGAATGAGGACTGGGAGGGTTTATAGGGTTTCACCTGAGGAGCACTGACAAAGGCTGCCCTGTCCCAGCATCCCGTGCCGCCTCTGAGGCCACCACTCAGCTTGGGGTGCTTCGGTTGTTCAAAACTCCTCAGCGCACCGTGTTAACGTCCCGAGCCTGTGGTGGCCCTGGGCCCTGGGCTCACAACCAGCTTTCACCTTCACTGAGTCACTTGGTTCTGAGGCCCTGTGAGGTAGGAAGGGTGGGGATCGTGATCCCTGGTTGGAAGATAAGAAACTGGAACTCAGAGTTAGGGCGCTTGAGCAAATTCACACCGATGGCCAGCTGCTGAATCCAAAACGGAATTCACGTCTAACTCCAAAGTCTGAGAACAGGCCGCAGAAAGGGCCATGTCCTTGTCCCCAGCCTGAGCCTGTTGGATGGCTCTCAGACAGCCCCACTGAGGGCCGGATGAGTCCGCATTCGATAGATGATGACCGCAGTGGCGGGGCACAGCAATAAGGAGGTCATGATGACGATGGTGGCCAGGATGATGAGGACAATGGCCCAGATATCCAAGATGTGCTTGGGAAGCACAGCTGCGACAGAGGACTGGCTGACGGCGTCCATGCTGCCCGCCCTGCAACAGACAGAAGAGCAAATCAGCTTCGTGCAACCTCTTCTACCTGCCTGGTTGGAAGCTCACAGGGGTCAGAAGCTCAAGGCACTAACCAGCACGTCATCATTAAGGGCCCTCGATTAGCAGTCACGGTGATTTCATTACCGAAGGCCTATCACTGGGTCTGTGAAAAGTACTTCATTAATTCATTCACTACTCACATCAACCACTAATCCCATGAGGAAGGACTATCACAACAGTCCATTCTTTCTTTCTTGGCTTTCATCCTCAGTTAAGCCCATTTTACAGATGAGAAGTCAAAGCCATAAAAGATTCAGGTGCTACTAATTTGACCATGGAAGTAAAAGCAGACGGATGGGCCTTCAGTGCTTCCATGATGGTTATTAAAGTGCCATGCTACTAGTCTGTTTCCCTCAGTTGCGAAATGAGAAATTCATTGTTTTCATCGAGTACTTGGTGACAGTTACCCTGGTGATGTAACTCCCTCTTTCTTGAGGACAACCTACCTGCCCATGTGGCTTAGTCGGGGAACTCAGCTCAGCACAGAGATGGAGATCTGACCTTGGCTTCCCCACCACTAATCTCTGCAGCCACATTCAGACAGGTAAGTGGCCCTGGCTGGTAAACCAAAGTCCCCAGTGCCTTTATGCACAAGCTCTTGAGACAGAAGGTGTTTTGTGCTAAAGTGAAAGGAGTTGGAAGGAACAGACTCCAGGCTCTCTTCCTTCTGGTGGACAGCCTGTCTGAGAGATAGAAAGACAAACAGAGGAAGGCTTGAGGCTCAGGTGAGAGCCTGACTCAGCCAGCTGGAGGCCATCTGCAGTCCTGGATGTTCCAATATATGCGTCAGAAATTCCCTGCTTCTGCCTATGCTGGGGCACGCTTGAGTCTCCTCCTGGCAGGAAAGACTTCAAAATAAGGATGTAAATCAGTTATTCCGCATCACTTCTCACTCACAGAGACCTTACTGTCTTAGTAACTTTTTCACAGCACTATAGGCCAAAAGAAATATCTAGCAGTTCTACATCTATATTTAGAGTAAACAACTTGGGTATTTATGACCTAATAACTTGTAAAACACAAGTTAAAAGAAAATATCATTTCATTCTTAGTTCCATCATCAGCCCACCAGAAGCCCAGCCGCATCTCTAAGTTCTCAGACTCACTCTGGCAGTAAGGGCTGGCTCTTTAGTCCTCTGTGCTCTGCAGCCCAGCTCCTCCCACCCCCCACCAGGTCCCTGGAGCCCTGGATCGTCAGGCTGGTCTACAGAGGAGGGAGGCACCTGGCCCTGCCTCAGCTGTCGAGATGGAGTCATTTTCTCCAAGTCTAAGAAACAGAAGAATGAGTCAGAAGAGATGAAGACAGAGAAGGAGGGGGAGGGGAACTCACTCTGTGGTCTCCCAATTACATCAACAACTCGCTCGCCTTAGGCCAGAGGAACCCACGAAAACCCTTTCCAGTAAATCCACTAACATCAAGCACTCACTAGGACTGCAAATGCCAGCACTGTGTAATCTCCCTTAGCAATTTTAGTCAGAAAACCTGACATTTACAGGAACGCTGGCTTTAGGACCCGTCCACCCTCACGCACCATGGAATCTTAAGGCGAAAACCAGCCGTTTCCAGAAGGTGAAATGGAGCGCTCAAGCCTTCTCCATCCCAGCCCTATACCCTTCCAAAATAGCCATCCAAATATGTCACCTGGTAATGCCACAGCCCCTGCCTACAACTAAGCAAAGCACAGCAAATCAGTGAATGAGACACTTTTTGTAACCTGTATCTTAGACTGCACCAGTATCACTCCTGTGCAAATGAAGTCATATTTAAAATCCCAATCACAAAAGCAAATGAACCTATTGCAGTGGTACAGCAGGGTGTAGGAGGGGTTATATTCCTACTCACTCCTCAGTGCCAGACAATATATTTAGAGAGACTAAGCACCAGAGATCAGGGTTTCCCACACCCTTTAACTATTGTGTGCAAATAACAAGACATACTAGTCCACTTCACACTAAATTTACATGGTACGAAATTAAGTCATTTTCTCTTCTAATTGAAAAACATCTAAGAAAATAATTTTGCCCAGTTTTCATTGTGCTGTGCTGTGTTTGGGGGTTCCTGGTTGGTGCAGCCTGCTAACTCAGGGCTAGTGTGGCTGCTCAGCTTCCCCTTGACGTCTCATGCTACTCAAAACAGTTTGAAAACCGCAGGCCACACAGCTCCCCACAGGCCTGGTGCGTCTGCTGCTGGGGGTGGGTGGGTGGGTGGGTGAGGAACACACACGGCCAGGAGGCCGCACGAAACTCTGTCTGCTTCACTTTTCTCAGTCCTCAAGTATCTGTCCTTCGACAGATGCTTCTCCCCGTACAATAAGAGCTCCAGACATTATGAAAGAAATTTTTTTTTCCTAATTAGCAACTGAGCAAGTCACATGTGTAGCATCTTAAACTGCACACTGGAAATTTTTGCTTGAAAAGAAAAGGAGGAGGGCCGGGGAGTTAGCTCAGTGGTTCCGGCACCTGTCTTGCAAGCGCAAGGGCCCGGGTTCGATTCCCCGGTAACCACATACAATACTGGGTGTGGAGACCCACACCCAGCAGCAACCAGTACCACATACCACAGTGCCGGGCGTGGTGGCTCACGCCTGTAATCCCAGCGCTCGGGAGGCAGAGGCAGGAGGATTGCTGTGATGTGAGTTGGAGGCTGAGCTCAGGGCCAGCCTGAACCACAAAGCGAGACCCTGTCTCCAAAAACCTAAAAAAAAAAAAAAAAAAAAAGAAAAGGAGGAACCTAAGCTGCTGGCTGACTTCCCCATGACCTCATTCCTCATCTGAGGGCACTGACTCCTTATCAGGCCTCCACAACTTGTGCCTTGTACATCTAACTCATGATCACGAATCAGTTTGCTCATAATTTGCTTGACAGATATATTGCTTATTATTTCTGATCAATATCTCAAGTCAGAATTTAGTCCAAACCAGTGATATTACAGACCAGTGTCTGTCACTCATGGAATATAGTATTTTTATAACTCTGGGAAGTAAAAGAGTAGTCAACCCTGAAGTCCTGTTATTGTGAACTGGTGTACTTTATCAGCTGTTTATCTCATCCATTAATAACAAACCTGGACGTGTGTCCATTATGTTTGTCTAGGAAATTCCGCAACACAATCTGGAGCTCAGCACATGTCCTACACACAGCTCCATCTCTGGTTTCACTTTTCTCAGCCCTCAAGCATCTGTCCTTCCACAGGATGCTCCTGCCCAGATAATACAATCTGCCCTCAGTTGTTTTGGCTCTGCCCGCCAAACCCGGAAGCTGCTGCCCCTTAGTCCAGAGCTTAAACACCTCGCTAGTTCAACGGTAAAGTCAATAATCTCCAAATGGTTACCGAATTGTGTGTCCAGTACAAGACCGAGGGGAAGGGCTAAGAAAAATGTAGTTTCTCTAAAGGAGAAAAAAATGCACTTTTCCACAGAAGAAAAACTCATTCAACCCATCATGTTCTCCACTTGCTTCACCTCATGCAGAAGCGAGAGCTCTGCTGCCTGATCACAAGACACCACATCTTTTTTCTGGACTATTTTCCATAAGCAACTAACTTCTTTTGCAAAAGAAAGAGCCATTGTTCTAACCAATCTCATCACATAGCAAATTTTCTAGTTATAAGAAAAATTATATAAATTTCATAAATTAAAATTTTCCACAAATAAGTAGTCAGAATAATTGTATCCAAGCAACAAGTATGTGCTAACTGTCCACTTCCAAGCATGAGACTGTCCAGACAGCTGCTTTCCCATCCCAGATGAGTCAATATTGGTTTTTTCGGGTTGTTTTGTTTTGTTTTGTTTTAGGTTTTTTGAGACAGGGTCTCGCTTTGTGGTTCAGGCTGAGTTGAGGCCTGAGCTCGGCCTCAAACTCACATCACAGCAATCCTCCTGCCTCTGCCTCCCAAGTGCTGGGATGACAGGCGTGAGCCAACACTCCCGGCACTGTGGAATGTGGTACTAATTGCTGCTGGGCGTGAGTCTCCATACCCAGTATGGTATGTGGTTCCCGGGGAATCGAACCCAGCCCCCTGCGCTTGCAAGACAGGCGCCGGAACCACTGAGCTAACTCCACGGCCCGAGTCAATATTGTTTTGATTTTGGGTTGAGAACTATCGAACAAGAAATTCTGTCCACGACGGTCATTCATGCATTCATTTGTCAAGTACTTGCTATGAGACCCTCTCCTAGTAGTAACAATTATTTATTTTGACTCTACTTCTAAGAATCCCTGAGAAATGAAACACCTCTTTCTTCTTCCCTAATTTCTGAAACATGGGGTCATAAAAAACAGCTTTTAGCATCTCGCATTTGTTTAAATAAGGAAAACGTTATTTTTAACAAACTTGTATTATTGGTATTATCTTAATTAACTTACTAAGCCCTCACAACAGTCCTGCAGGAGATTCTTCTGCAGCTAGTGATGCTAAAGCGCAACAAGATTCCCCAGCCAATCGCAAGGCCGCGTGAACGAGCTCAAGCCAGGTCAGCCGATTCTGGGCTCTGTGCTCCCGCTGCAGCTGCCTCCAGGGGCTTCACAGACTCAGCTCTACCCAGTCCGAGTCAGACTCACCGTCTGGCCAAAGGTCTTTCCAGACCTAGAGAATTAAGAAGAGTTATGTGTATATCATCTGAAAATAAATCAGGACTTCCATTCTCGTGATGGCAAACTATACAAATGTACCCATCTTTTTACTGAAGACAACTAAAAAAGTACATTTAAGAAAGAAAGCTGCTGGAAGCCACTAAGAACTACTAAATGAATGAAGAATTACTAGGCTAGACCCAGGAAAGGGGAGAAATCCAGGGAAGTGAGCTTGGCACTTAGGATGCATTTCCACCAGTGGAAAAGAGAGATCGGACAGGGTGCTTCCACCAGAGGCTAATGGAACAAAACTGGCTCCCGAAACTTCCGAGATGGGAGAGGAGACGCCGGCACCTTGTGCTGGACCCCAAGGCATCTTACTGCTGCGCGGGGCCTGGGAGAACGCCAGCCCTCCCAGGGTGCAGCCAGCTCGGAAGCATCATGGTCCTGGAGTAGGTAATGTGACATAAACCACATCAGACACAAAAGGCTAACTGTCACAAGGTGAGAGACTCAAACTATAAATAAATTAAAGCACTAACAAAGGAGAGTGGGTGGGAAAGGGGGAGTAGACTCCTTGGAGATAGGAAAGGGGGGCGGGGAGAATAAGGAGAGGGGAGGACGAGAAAGGGAGGAAAAAGCACCAAAATAACAGACGGATGAGTAAAGAGACCAGTTTCCCCCAAAGTGTAATTATTATGCATCCGGACCTACCAATTAAACAGGAAGTTAAATAAGTTAACACCATTCCTATAACTGAATTCGGGTTGTTCCAGATTTCTAGAATCTCCAGCTGCCTGGCAGAAGCAACATGTATCCTCCCCAGAGGCAGTAACACTATGAGAAGCCTTTTCTTCTCTACTGCAATGTCCAACGCATGACCAAAAATAACTCAGAGTGCAAACGGACAACATGGCAAAAATGAAAATTCAGAAATATTAGAAAATAAGACAACATCGACAGGAGCTACAAATACTGGAGTTATCACAGAAATACACACTTTAAAGAACTGTACTATGTTTGAGGGAAAAAATGAAAGGTTATACATTTTTACAGAGAACATAAAACTATAAGAGAGAACATATCAGATTTTTTAAAAAGCCAAATAGAAATACAGATATTTTTAAATATATTAAGAATTAAAAGGGGCCAAGGATTTAGCTCAGTGGTTCTGGCGCCTGTCTTGCAAGCGCAAGGGCCCCGGGTTTGATTCCCCAGTAACCACATACAATAGTGGGTGTGGAGACTCACACCCAGCAGCAACCAGTACCACATACCACAGTGCCGGGCGTGGTGGCTCACGCCTGTAATCCCAGCACTCGGGAGGCAGAGGCAGGAGGATTACGGTGAGTTTGAAGTTTGCCTGGGCTACATAGTGGCTCAGGGCCAGCCTGAACTACAAAGTGAGACCCTGTCTCAAAAAAAAAAAAAAAAAAAAGAAACAATCAGATTGATCACTAATTTCTTACCAGAAACAATGGAATCAAACCAACAATAGAATGATTACTTTCAAAGTGGTAAAGAGAAATCACTATTAAAAATTATGGGGGCTGAGAAGATTCTGGGTTTGATTTCTAGTACCCCCCCCCAAAAAAAAAGTATGGTAAAAAAAGTATTTTGATTTTTTGATATTGTCTGGGAAAGAGCAAAAAACAAATGCTATTGGATATTAAATCAAGAATATATATTGTAATCTTTAGAGTAGCTACTAAGAAAAATAATTAAACAATGCATTATTTCCAGGAAGAAAAGGGACAGGAGAAAAACAACAACTTAGACAACAAAGAGAAGCATCATGGTCCTGGAGTAGGTAATGTGACATAAACCACATCATTGACAAAGAGAAGTCTCCATGGAAGGGCAGACTTAAAACTCAAATCAGGGGGCCGGGGAGTTAGCTCAGTGGTTCCGGCGCCTGTCTTGCAAGCGCAAGGGCCCTGGGTTCGATTCCCCGGTAACCACATAACAATACTGGGTGTGAAGACCCACACCCAGCAGCAACCAGTACCACATACCACAGTGCCGGGCATGGTGGCTCACGTCTGTAATCCCAGCACTCGGGAGGCAGAGGCAGGAGGATTGTGATGTGAGTTTGAGGCTGAGCTCAGGGCCAGCCTGAACCACAAAGCGAGACCCTGTCTCAAAAAACCTAAAAAAAAAAAAAAAAAAAACTCAAATCAACCCAGGACTGTTGTGAAGGGGCTTTTTCCCTTAACAGTCACACTCTAGTGTGAAAAACTCAGACTCTGAGGTCGTTCGTTCTGCTTGGATTAAAATGTGGCATCATATTTGAATACATTACATAAACTTCCTCATGCTTCTACTTACTCAAGTGGAAATAAAACCAAACATAGGAAAGTCCTATCTGCCTCACGAATTAGGAAAATCATCCATAAAAATCATAAAACAGCACAAAGCGTCCTGAGTAGTACTGTACAAATATGAATTCTTATTCTGATTAGAAATTCCTAGCTGTTGGGACTAACTTAAGCGAGGATCCTCCACCCCTTCAGCTGAAGTCTGTCATCAGTATCCCAGACTTGGGCCATGTCTATCAACAAAGACAATAGATGACTTGCTGAGGATTTAGCCCAGTGGCACTGCCTGCCTCACAAACACAAGGTCCTGAGTTCAATCCCCAGTACCAACAATAAGAAACAATAGATGACATGCTGTGCCCTGGACATGGTTAGTGCTCCAAGGTTCATAAGCTCAGAGCTCTTCCTCAGGTAACAGTATGGCAAGGTGGTGAGGGCTAGGGGAGGTCACTTGGTCACAGGTCACCACTGCCTTGGACGGAACCAACACCATCTCAGAGAACTGGGTCAGTTGCCACAAAAGCAGGTTGTCACACTGGGAGGCCTCTCCGTTTACTCGGTCTGCACCGTGCTGACCACCATGAGGTTCTCTAGAACCAGTCAAGGCGCTGTCAGCGCCATGCATTTGAATCTCTAGAGCTATGAGCTAAATACAGCTCTTTCTTACATCTTTCCAGCCTCAGGTAGTTAGTGATAGACACAAAAAACAGACTGAGACAGAAAATAGCCCACATTAATGATTTTTAAAATTCAGCCCCACACAAATTCCTCTGAAGAATGTGACTATCGCATACTATAAACACATATGAAAAATATACATGGTGCAGGGACTGGGGGTGTTAAAATTTTTAAAACTAAGAAGTGTCATATACATGTATCAAGTCCGCGTGATGAATCTAATCATTATATACCACAAACATACCAATAAAATATTAATGCTAAAAAAAAAATAGTACTTTAAAAAAAATCACCTGGCACAGTGATTAAACAGATTCATTCCTCCAGTCCAAGTATGAAACTGGTGCAGGCAGCAATTCAGTCAAATTCAATAAACTTTTATGACACTGTGATCAACACGAGAGGTCAAGGAGTCGTCAGCGCAGCATTAGAGATAAATCCAGCAGTTTTCACCCTGACAGAGGACACTCCCTCCTGGGAGGAAAAACCCATTATCACTACTAATTGCAGAAAAGTGCAAAGTCCTCAACGGCCAGCAGAGTGAGCGCTGCACTGACAGCACAAACCACTCGCTGCCAGGAAAAGCAAGCAGACAGGCGCGGCCTGCGCAGCTGAGGATCCTGACTGGAGTCCTGCCTTCCGCCCCACCAGACCAGGAGTTTTCGCTAAACCTCAGTCTTTCGTTAGTGAAATGAGGGCACTTAAAACACTGCATCAAAGCAC
>PVIR01002211.1:0-106264 GCA_004026965.1 Petromus typicus
TGTATCCAGATGCTAGCAATATTTACCCACATACTCACCTGCTAAAAAAGAACATATCAATATTCATGAGTGATTCGGAACTCCACCCATAGGAGCTACACTCACCCAAGTCTCATCACAGGTACAAAGTAAATCTGTGTATTGTAATGATACTTAGAAATTAGGCCTGAGGCTGAACTCAAACTTAGTAATATTTTACAGAGCTTTCCATAATTTATAGAACCCCCTTAATCCTTAATTCAAGTATGTATACCAATATTTTTCTAATTTTAATGACAATTGTACCACATCGTTTTTAATATGGCAGGCTGCCTAGAAACTGTTTCAGTAAATTACAGACCAAGATGATCTACTCTTTGGATTGTCTCCAGAACAAAGACTATGATGTGTAATTAAAACTAACTAACAATTAGCTTCCATCAAATATAACATGAGGGACAAGCATTGTAAATTTAGTTATTTACACTAAGAGGCAATGTAAAGGCTTTTTCAATGAATGATAAAAATAGACCTATATCCTTGAGGTTATAATTTTAAAGTTTATGTGAAATACTGATGAGATAAAAGAAAACAAGTACTACATTTTATTGTGTTGAACTAATTCTGTTAGCATAACAAACTGTCTAAGAACTCAAAAATTACTCTATCACATGTTTTGAACTACAGAATTATTTTAAGAGACATAGTAACATTACCTTGGCATCATAATCAGTTATATAACTGCGAGTGTATTGAATGAGCCAAAACTATGTTTTTGTACACTATATTTGTGCTTACCAAAAAGAGTGACTTAATTACTGCAGTGTAGCTTTTATATTTAACACCCACTTAAGAATCAGATCTTGAAGATCTGAACTAACATGTTTCTTTCATTATTTATTCTTATATAACCTAGGGGAAAGGCATAGGGAAGCAGCTATCTAATTATGACTATTTTAGATGGATAGAAGAAAGGAGCAAAAGATTTTTCAAGGCTTTTTTATAGTAGTGCAGAGGTGGATTGGCTGTGAAGCTAATGAAGCTTCAGGGCCCTTGTTCATAAGGGTCCCTTCCAAAGCCCTGAACTTCATTTTATATTCATTATTTTGAATTTCAGTTCTTAACGTGACTCCCTCCCAACTGAATAAGCCACAGGCAGTATATAACACGGTCCCACCATGTGTATGCTTGAATAGCTACTGTCATTTTGTTTTGAAGAAGATCTAATACCCTGGAATTTGAAAAGGAAAAAACAGAGCATCATTCCAAGGAACTTAGCAAAGTTGTAGCAAGTCTTAATAAAAAGAAAAGAAGTAAGATATAGAACGCAAGAATGAAAGAAGTATGTGTGTATGTGCCTATGTGCATGCATGTGCACATGTGTGTGTGGTGTGTGTGTATTTATGTGGCTGTCTGTCCAAGAATAGAAGAGAAGATGAGACAGGAAGGTTAGAAAGTAGAGATAAGAACATTCCAAAAATTCACATTAAAAAGAATGAGTCCTTTATGAAGTGTCTAAAAAGAAATACATAGCAGTTTTACCACTTCACACTAGTAGAGCATGGGTTGCAGCTCTCACTTTAGGTAGCAATTTTGATTACTAATTAAAATGCAAACTGAAATATTAGTATGGATTGTTTTTACTTATCCTAACAATATACTTAATGCTAAATATAAATGGCATTTCACTTTTACTTCATCAAACAAACCAGAAATTGTGCAAAAAGCATACTCTCCCTACTATATATAAACATCTTCCCTTTTCTCCTCCTTCTAAACTCTTTGAATATGATCCACTTTAAAATACTTGTTAAAAAACTGCTTACTGGCTATATCTCAGTAATTATAATTACTTGATCAAGATTTGAAAATAAATGTGTTGGCCTAGAGGCAATAGATAAAGGATGACAGGGCATTTGGCATCAGAATTTCACAAGAAATTTGAAGAACAGAACCTGAAAAATGAGTTTTCCCTCACCTGTGTCAAGTACATAACATGGTTGGGAAAGTTAGCACAAGGGGACAGTTGGCTGAGGTGTGACAATTCACTGTCATCATCATCATTTATTTGAACAACAGAAGACAGAATCATAATTCAGAGGTCAGCTGTTGGGGATATTGGGCAAAAGAAAGCAGGAATGGGGTAGATGAACTGCCAATTGCTGCTGAACCTGTTAAACAACATGGTGGATGCGAGAACCTCTCATCGTAACCCAGACAGTTTTAGATGATGGTCCTCAGTTAAGGAGCCCACAAGAGCTTTCAAAACTACTTGGCTCAGGTAGGCTGAATTCATCTAACAGACTAGTAGAAAAACACCCATGTCTCTGCTCTGGTCTCTCATTCGTACTTCTGAAACCTCTGTGAGCCCAGAAATCCAAGTAAACAAGATGGCGGAACAGTGTGGAAAGCTTGCTTCAAGCAGTAATTCTGAGAGGAACTGTCCTTGGTCTGAAAGACAGCATCCAGCCTTTAGTAGGACCTGCCTGGCTTGGGAAGGCTAAAAAATTTACCCTTAAAACAGGATGTTGATTGTTTTACAGCACAGTTATGGGAACTGAGCTTGCTGTTTAAGCAAGATAACAGAGATGGGCTTCCAACATTTTCAACCCTTGGCCAGAGAACTGCTTCCACTGAGAAAATTTTAAGAGGCCGTAGGGACAAAAATAAAGGTGTTGTGTGATTACATCTCATTGTTTGGCTTACTGGACTGCTTACCAACACTTTATAGTTTTTATACATTGTTTTATTGTAACCATTCTTTGTCTAATTGGTTTAAGGAAACATTTTCAAAATACATGGTCCTGAAAAGCTTTAAACTTTACCTAAGACATTTTTCTTCTGTTCACCTAAAGGGAATATTTAAAGAACAACTAAAAATTTAAAGTAAAGATTAAAAAAAAATAGGAAGCATCTAGGAGAATACAGAAAATCACAGAAGAAAATATGTGACCCTGTGGAGCAAGAGCTGGAATTCTATAAAGTAGGGTTGTCAGAGTAGGTTAAATGTATTTCTTGTGCTTATGGATCTGTGCTCATCTGCCATTCTCAAAATAGAAACTTATCAAAGAACATGCCTAAAAGCTAAATAAGTCAAGTAGATTTTGAACATATTTTTTAGTTTTTTCAGATAATTTCATATTCTCTTAGACTGTCAATACTTTCTTGTGAAATGGATGCACTGAAGAAGTAGAGGGCATTTATGGGAAAGTCACTCGTTGCTACTGCCCTGGCAGATGTTCAGTTTTGGTGCTGGGATTGGAAGAAATATGATAATTAAGTACATTACTCAACAAGCTGAATCACAGCTCACTGCTTTTCTGTAGGCAGTTATTCTCTCCTACAATGTACAAAACCTTAAAGGACCTGTCACAGAAATATTTCTAAAGATCAGTCAATACCTGCAGCATTGCCATCCATCACTGCTGAACAAGTTCTGCTTTACACGGTAATCACACAAAACGGGTGACAAGAGATTATAATTCTTTAAAATACACCTTTCGGTCTTTGGCAAGGTCATTTCTGTGCAGTGTGTATGGTCTTTAAGATGACATATGTCAAAATATGAAGACTGGGGCAACCAAGAAACAAAGAGTGAGGACTAGAAGATTCTGAAAGTAATCTTAACAGAAAATCAAATGAAGCCTCAAAGTACACATTTACAGTTTAACATTTGATGAGTTCTGATCAATTCTGTTGAATTTAGGATTGCATTATCACACAAGAAGAAATCTGAGCCAGAAGTCAAATATAAGGCATAGAATCATTTATTAAAAAAAAATCATGAATCTAAAACTATCATATCTAGCCACAAGGCTTGTTGTTTCAGATAAAATATTCTCAGTCGTGAGAATAAACCAACGTTCATTACAAGTGTTTTGAAGAAACATTTGTTTCTGCTATGGTTTCTCAAAGCAAAATTTATCAATGAAATGCAGTAATATAAGGTACATGTAAATTTTGCATTTGTTGAAATATAAATCTTATATTGCAGTTATCTTTTGGATTGGCTTTTTTATTTTTTTCAAAAGAATTATTCTGGATATTCAAAGCTTTTACATAGTTAATACAGACTGTTTTTTGAAAGCATTTCTAATAACACGTATCTGGGAATTTCTAACAGTTGCAATCAGAAAACCATCAAGAATTTTGAAGAATGCCCAGTCGCAAGGGCGCAGCGCCGAATTAAAAAGTCTGAAAAGATACTATGTTTTGGTATAACTTGAAAAGATCAGAAAATAATAATTACTATTAAAATAACTATAGTAATGCAAAGTGCTCTAGATAGCAATATTTACTAATGTTAAAATGACTGTGAAGATGAATGTGTTAAAATAGTTTATCCTTGCCTTTACTTGCCTATTTCTGTACTGTACTAATAGCCCATTAAAAAATTCCACTCATAACAAATACTACCAAATGCAGGTTAGACACAATCTTTGGTCTCTGGGACTAATTACTTAGAAAATATTTAAAAGAGAACACTGAGCAAATAAAGTGTTTTAGAATAAAAATAGCTCACATAATAAAATATACTTTTATAAAAATATAAATATATTTTACAATTGAAGAATTCACTTAAATTTTCCTTTTTTATTTTTATCAACGACTATTGCATTTCATGTTTTGAACATTCCCTACATGCTGAAAGTCCTGCACTAGGCTAAGGCAGTTAATTAGGTAGTGATCTGCTACTCCAAAATGATGAGCTAATAAAATAGATAAGATGAAGACAAAACGCTATAGCAAAACATGCACTACATATGTGGTATATCTCATAAGTACATATAGTGGACAAAGAAGGCAGTCATAGTTTCTAGGATGGGACAGCATAATATATTTTGATGACAATATACAAGCTTTGTCATGAAAGTTAGGTGGGATTTGTTTTAAGAAAAGCATGTGTGTTGAAGACAGAAGGGATAGAAGCAGACTAAAGAAGAGCATTCTACATGGGAAAATATAAGTACAAGTTCCATTCTACTTATAAGAGGTTCTATGATGAAAATGACTACTTAAAATGATTTTTAAGCTACGTATCATTAGGTTGTAAATCTTTTAATGTACTTTGTTCAGATGTCAAATGAAGCATACAAAATAGGAATATCCCTTTATTCCTATTGAAAACAAGTAGAATGATGCTGGTGGGTGTGAGTCACCACACTGGGCATCGTTATATGTAGTTACGAGGGATCGAACCCAGGACTTTGCACTTGCAAGGCAGGTGCTGGAACCAAAGCTAATATGATGTTCTCCTTTGTTTTGGAACTTTAAATATAGAAAATGGACTAATAAAAAGATTTATTATTTTTTCTAATAGAGATATTTATTTATAATGAAATACACTGGTATATTTTTGAACACTTATTCATTTCTGTAAGTCTATAGGAGCTGGCTGGATAGAACTTCTCAAAGAATTCATTTAAATGCAGCTCAGTATATAATGAGGTTTCCTTCCTTTTGCTTCAACTAAATATTCAGCCGTATGGAAACCTGACAGGCTAGGCAATTAGAATATAATTTATGGTACAAGACTTATGTGGATGAACAACTTCCTGCCCATAATTTTGAATGCAAGTTGAATCACAGATTTCTCATACTAGTTCGGAAGAATGTCCTATGAACTGAACAGTATAATATGCTGATAGTTTTGCATATATCTTGAAGTGGCCCTGCTGAAAATTGTGTCTGGTATATGTAATTCATTTTTCTCTTTAAAATGATTAACAATTAAAACAATGTATACAGCCTCATGCTCCTAGATAACATTAATTCAATTTTCTTTGGGAAAATTTTAGCATGCTTCTGCTTCCACAGGGATTCTCGATGTGTTATCATCATTTGGTTTATGAAATGCTCTTTCAATAGATCCTGGGAGACACTGTGCCTTACATAATGTGTTTCATCACCATTGTCACCTGATACTTGAAACAATGATAAATGGATGTGTCTTTGAATTTGTATTAAATAAAGTTCAATGAGATAAATTATAAAACATTAAGATTACATTATTATTATTACTATTATTATTATTATTATTACTATTACTATTATTATGATTTAGTTTTTTGAGACAGGGTCTTGCTTTGCAGTTCAGGCTGGTCCTGAACTCAGCAATCCTCCCTTTCCTTCCTGAGTGCTGGGAGTACAGGAGTGAGTCACTACGCCCAGCACTGTGGAATGTGGTACTGATTGTGGTGGGTGTGAGTCACCACACCTGGCATTGTTGTATGTGGTTACCTGGGATTGAACCCAGGAACTTGCACTTGCAAGGCAGGTGCAGGAACCATGAGCAAACTTCCTGGCCCTTCATCTATTCTTCTATCATGCACTCTTTCTTTAAATACTTTTCTTTTGTAATTTTATCAGTGTGCATTTTCAGTACAGAACAGTGATGATAATTTTAGGGAACATCATATAACATATAGTATCTTAATCATTTTCAATCTCTTTACCTCCTCTTTCTTAACTACCACCTTCCCCATAAGAGGGTCTTAGGTATCTTCTAAAATCCATACTCCTTCCATAGGGTAAAGCAAAATACCAGAGTTTTATCTGAGAACATAAGCATCATTTTATGAAATACAACTGATTAACTCATAGTTTATTAAATATTATAAGGAACTTATTTCATTCAGAAAGTCTTCAAAGACTAAGCAATAATATCTATGTTTCTCTAGGAATACTTTATTTTCTAACTTAGTCATGCAGACTCAGCAAGGATTTTTTAAAACAAGTTGATCTCTTAAAATGCAGGTCACAGGAAAGGGCATTAGGAAGTTGAAGGCAACTAATATTTCAATTAAACAGCTCAAAACAGAATGAGTGTTCTTATGTACTTATTCTTTTTATTTCTAAATGTTAGCAGTATCCTTGATTTTAACTTCACATTTGTCTAGTTAACAGAATGATTAATCAGTATTTCTACATGCTACACATTACACTTAGCAACGAAAGGATGTTATTGGCATCTTTTGACAGTTCTTGCAAATTATCTTTATCTTAAAAAAGAACCTACACAAACTCAAATTCCACCATCATCATCATTAAATTAGATTAACATGTTTTCATGGGATTAGGTAATGAACTTTATTCAGCTCAAAAATCATTGTACTATGTAGTACAAAGCAGTGCTCACAATATCCAACTCTGGAAGAAGGTAAGCATTGTATATATAAGAAGTAATAATTATAGTAGAAACCACCAGATGTTTGGTACTCACTAGAGTGAATAACCAAAATTTGGGCAAGAAAAGTTTATACCTAGTAAGTAGAGCTTAGGCAAAGCTTCAAAAAGCAGATGGAGTAGCACATTAGTTTAATTTGGAGTCATGTTAGAATCCGATGTGACACTACCTCAAACAAAGGTGACAGAACCAGGAAGGAGGGGTTAGAATCAACCAAGTTATGCTAGTTTAGAGAGATACACTCAACCTCAGAGTCTATCATGGCAACTTCTTTAGGGAGACAATTTCAGATTCATACAACCCCTTTTGCTCAAAAAGATTTCAGAATCAGCGAAGATGGATCCCTCACCTTGTCTTATTAAACTAGGTACTGCTTCGAATAGCCTTTGTCTTGCTCTCTTCATTTCAAAAACCTTTTGAAATAACTCATCTTAGTTGTATGAATTCAAATGTGCATGCCTACAGTGATGTTTTTCATCTGACTTTGTCTGCTTCTTTTGATAGTTCAATCTTCTTCCAGCAATTGATTGGCCATCATGAGCTTGCAGCCTGCACCTTGTATGCTGTCTCTTAAATAATCAAATAGTAAATATCCTCCTTCTTTAAAGCTTAGAAAAATTTTAACCTTCTTGCTGCCTTAAAGATGGGATTATGACTTTTGACCTTATTTTTGTCTGACTAAGGTTGGCACCAATTCTAAAGTGGGTGGTACAGGACATGGACAGAAAATTTTGAACCCATTGTCTTCATTTTTCTTACCAAGAATCCCCCTCTTGACCTTGGTCTCAGCCAGGATAAGTGAATATACTTTTTTAAAAGTTATTTTAAAAAGTATAAAATTTAAGTATGAAAAGTATGAAATTTAAGAAAAAAATATCTTAACATCTACTCGTGAGAAATATAAACTTGTAGTTTTCTAGGAAAAGCTAATGGCATTAAAATGCATTAGGTTGATCAGTCATTATGCTAATGTACAGGCTGCATAGTTCTGGGTCAATAACATTCCAGCCCAACTTTTGATTGAAAAGGAACACTGTGACCTGGGCAAATTAGCTTGAGAGGCTTGTTTCTTATCTTCCAGTGATAAAGGAGGTCTTGCTGGAGAACTCAGTCATATTGAACTGGGATTTAAAGAACTGTCATTCTATACTTTAAAAAGCAAAGAGTGGGCTGCTCATACTGTTTTTTAAAAATGGTATCTCTGATCTCATTAATTTCTGAAACAATGCTGAACTTAAAAACAAGCCCAAATTATCTGCCACTTGGGAACAGATTTAAATGTTAGGGTCTGTAGAATGTAAAAACACAGTGTTTACAAGTTAGCATGGCTCAACAGGAGAAAAAAAAAGTAACACTTTTCAAAGACTTGATTATATTTCCAAAATATCTACTTACTCCACAGCGTTGTTATTATTAATGCACATGATTTCAAGAGAGAAGAGAGATGCTGAATTTAAATAACTATGTGTTGCAAAACAGTACCAATTATACACTCCACAGCTATTTATATCCTCTGGTGATCAGCTAGCAGTGGGATGTAAAACTGACAACACACTGGTACAATCACAATTATGGGTCAAATTTCAACAAGGCTGTTTAAATGGTTCCATTAGGTCCTACTTGATATACTGATTTACATATATTCTGACTGTTTTCAGACATGCTATCTACTTTAAAATGCTCTGATATAATCATTTTCCATAAAGATACATTAGTCCAGCGCACTGAAAAATAAAAGTGTGCCATGCACACAAATTTATGCTGAGTTTAAATTGAATTAAAATATATTTACAACCATAGTTTAGCCGATTAAAATATCATTTGGATTCTACAGCAGGACTATTTAATAAAGAATATGAATATTTTTAAGAAATGTTGAAGTGGGCATTTTCTCAGAATATTAATATACTTACAGATAAACATAAATGTTACTCATATGACGAGACATCTTCCTACACTGATCCATGCCTTATCTAATTGCTATTATCTAAGCTTCTATTATGTGAATTAGACCTAAATATAGCTTTTCCAGGTAATTTCTTTCCTCTATAAAACTAGGTGAATGTTGACCTCTTATGAACATGTTTCCATATGACAGAAATACTTTGTTTAAATCTCGTCTCAACATGATGTCTTCATACAGAAAAATTTATTGCGGATGAAACCATCAGGCAAATTGACACAATATCCTCAGAAAGCTCATCAGATGATACCAGGGTTCACTGCTACTCAAAGCCACCTGAACTGCTTCTGAAATACTATCTTCTTTCCCTCTACATGAAATAATTACATTAAGCTTTATTTTCCTTACATTTTATTGCTTCAAAATAGTTTTTGCTTCCTATATACATTTATCTAAACAATTTTTGCTTCCTTTTAAACTTCATAAACATAATATTATCCTGTATTTAGTTAAACACTATTTGTTTATTTTAGTAATGATAGTCTGACTACTTCATTCCATACTTATTCATGCTGCATATAGCTAGGTCACTGACTTGTACTTCTGATTTAACATTTAATCACCTAAATAACTGTAATGATATTTACCAGTTAGATAATTCAGGTGATTCTAGTTTAACATCCTTCTGGAGCACTTGAGAAGGAGATATGCAAGATTTTAGAGGGTGCTATCAGCCTCCACTCACATGATGCATATCGCTTGCATTACTTCACATTTTCACCAACACATGCCATGGCTAAAAGTCTTAATTTTCACTTTTAACTAACAGATATTCTGTACAAGTTTATAATGTACAATGAACGTAATACTTGCATACAACAAGCAACGATCAAATTAGTATGTTTCATCTCCTCAAACACTGATCATTTCTCCACTGAAAATATTTAGCTGCTTTCCTTTCCAAGGATTTTGATATAAGACTCAAATTATTATAGACTCAGTTACTCTTCCAGCGGCGGGGAGCTTATGTAATGCATGCCGCAGCGGGCTGTAGGTATCACTGAACGCCAAAAAGGTTCACTCACACTGCTGTACTCTAAGACCAGGATTAATTCTCATCTAACTGTACCTTAGTACCCATCACCTCACATTCCCCAGAACTTCATGTTCTTCATCTCTAGTGACAGTCACTCCACTTTCTTCTTCTACCAAATGGAGTTTTACAACACCACTACCAAGGGAGAACGTGAGTTGTCTTTCTGCGCCTGGTTTGTTTCACTTAACAGGATCCCATTAGCTCCAGTTGTGTCAGGGCAAAAGATGTGGGTTTTTGCCAAAATAATGTTCCAGTATGTGTACACCACCTTTTCTTCATCAATTTAATTGCTGATAGACACCTTATTTGATACTGTGCCTTAGATATTCTGAACAGTGCTACGATAAATATGCAAAGAAGGAGCTCTTGATAAAATTATTTCCTTTGGCTTTAGATCTAGTGTACAGAGGATGGATCATATGGTAGTTCTATTTTAATTTTTTAAAGCACTTCACTAATGCTTTCTACAGTCGTTGAACTGTTCTCATTATCATTAACAGCGTATCGTCACCAGTATTTGCTATTTTTGTTTTTGATACTAGCCATTCCAACTTATGTGAGACATATCTCATTGTGGTTTTCATTTGCATTTTTTTGATGATTAGTGATAATCTGCTATCCTGTGATGGCCTCAGTTTGTATTTTTAAATATTGATAATATTGATGAGTGTCATTTTATAGGTTTCTAATTTTGTCAAATTTTTGGTGTGTAAAATGTGCTTGGTTATGTTCTTTTAAAATTTGGTTATTTGCTCATTTCTTTTGCATCTGCAAGAATTCTTTATGAAACAGTATATTATTTCTACACATCTGTCTACTTCTATTAAATTTTATGTTCCTTGTGCAAAGGAACTATGCATACTTGTCATATTCCCAATGATAAACATTATGATTCAATTGTGTGGTCTGTATTTTGCAAATAGCACCACATTCCTTTTACTAAAATTATTCCCTAAATTAAGAAAAGTAGAAGCATATTCAACATCTCTTTATAAAACATTTGAAAGATGATAAAGTAGGAAAGTGCTGTACAGAAGGAAAATAATCTTGAGCATGTGTATTGAGTGTATGTAAATATACATGTATGGCTGGCATGCAGAGTTATGATCTGTGTGCTCCTGTTACCCAAAATTAAGCTGCTGAGATCCTGTCAGTAGCCGTGGCATTACCGAAGGAAATGGCATGGAGCAGGGGACTTTGTGAGGGATTAGGCCACAGCAAGAGTCGATGTGACTAGGATTAGTGACCTGATAAGGAAAGCCCAAGAGAGCTGCCCTGCTTCTTCCACTGTGTGAGGACACATCGAGATGGTGCCACTTATGTGCCAGAAAAATGGGCAGTCTCCAGACAGTGGATGTGCTGGGGACTTGATCTTCAATTTCCTAGTTTTTGGAGTCATGAAAAATAAATTCTATCGTTGCAAACCACTCTGTCTATGGTACTTTTGTTATGTCAGGGTCATGAGCCTGAATTGATAGGTATACAATGGTTCAATGGAAAAAGGATATCAAATTTTGGTATGGAATACACCAGTTTGTCTGTAAAGTGACTTCAATGAATTCATCTGCTTGAAGACTTTGTAAATAACACATTACAATTTCATATCACTACAGGTAATATATGCTTTTGTTTTGGTAAATATTTTGTTTTTCACTAGCTTACCATTACACAAGAATGTATAGAAATGGAAATTGAAGTGTTCTGAATCCAGGAGAAATAAATTACTCCCTTGTTATTGATGACTATGAAATAACATGGTCAGGCAAATAGTGATGTTAGATTCAACTCATTAAAGGACAGAAATGTTTGTTCATTTGCAAACATGGAGTTGAATCTTCTAGCTTTTATAGCATTATTAACAAAACACTGACTAGACAGGAATTAAACTGGCAAAGTTTTATGTTGAAAAATTCTTTATTAGATGAAATTCTTTAGCATTCTAAGTATTTTATTAAACACAAGCCATAATTGCTAGATTATAATTATTTACATTAATTATTTAATTGCACTAATCACATAAATATGTAGTAGCACTTTTAAACATTCCCTAATTGCTTCTAAAATTTCAAATACAGAAGATGAGAATTAAAAAGAAAGTGAGAATGAAGAGATGAGAGTTCTGAGAATTCATTTTTAAAATTGAATTAATGTGTTTACTGCAATTAAAATAAGCCTACACAGATTTTGTGAGATTTTTATGTTATTTCTATACCTCTTATACTTAAATACAGGAATATATTTCCTATGAATCGCTGCACAGAATTTGCTGTGTTATGTACATGGACCATAGGTTAGTATCTCCATACAGCTGTGGAAAATACACTCACTAAAATGTTACCTATTGGTTATGAAAAATGGGCTATCGACTATAACAAGTTATCACTACAGAAGGAAGAAAACCTCTTCTACAGTAATAGAAAGCCTTTGTTCATCATATGAGAACACTTTTAACCATACATTTGCACTATTGCTACAGTGATAAAATGATAGCAATTATACATTGCTGATAGTAGGTCATATATTAACTACTTGCTGTATAATTAATTGATAAACTTACTGGAAAGTATAACTGTCTCAATTCACTTTATGCTGTTATTACAGAATGACCCATTCTATGTAATTTATTAAAACAATATTTCTCAGAGTTTGAGAGGTCAAGAATTCCAAGGGCCTATGGCTGGCCTCTGGTATGGGCCTCCATGATGTATCATTTCATGGCAGAAAGGCGAGTGCACCAGACCAGACAGCAAGAGGGTAAAAGGGGCCAAACTTATGACAAACTCAGTAAGTGATATGCGTTCATGTTTCTTCCCTGTGGTACACAACTCAAGTGCAGTAAGCTACATCATGAAGATTCCTATTTTATTTTTGAGGACCTGAAAGTCTGATTATTTCTATAGTAGAAATATAAGTGACAGATTAACTCTCCAATGCATCCTCAGTGCAGCAGTTCTTCCGTCACTTTCTTCTTAGCACCCAGCATCCATTAAATTCCACTTTTGGCTCCAAAATATGGCCCCTTGGGCAAAGAGTTTAATCATTTTCTAAACTTCAGCATAACTTCAGCAACGAAATGACAGATTTATTTGGTTTAGCAGGAGCTCTGCAGCAGGTGTTGATACTAATGCTGAAGAGGGAGAGAGAAATACTATTTCCTGAGCTATCCATATGTGTTTTATGTAAATAATTTTTTCATCCAGCCACTTTCAATCCCTTTGTGGATATTAGTATTTCTGCTATCCCCTAGGGCGCGCCTAGAGCCACACACCTGTGGCAAAGAAATCACTCTTGTGGGGTGGGTTTTATATGATGCATCACTGCTATTTAACTTGTGGTCTCCTCTTTAGTGTCTTTGGTACTTTGGTGAAATCTATCAATCCTTCCATTTTCTAAGATGCACATAATAAAATATGTAGGACTATAAAAGAGCAAGAATAATTCTGAAGTTCAGTTATTAATTCAAGAGCTAAAATCATATTTCTTTATTTACAAATTATATTGTTTCGGATCTCGTCTTATAACTACAAATTAGTGATGAGTTTAAATGACTTTTTAAGACATGTTTCAAAACTACAACACATGTTACAATGACATAGTAATATAACTGTGATTGTTGTCTACATTCATGGTATCAAGGAGATTGGGAGGATGCAGTTTTAATTTTGTTTCCAACCAAGTTCACTGAAACTACAATGTCAATAGAACCTGTGAGTTTTGTAACATGCCCCAGGCTAAACCACCTTTTGACTCAGGATTGCTGCAGAGACAAAGCTGTTCAGGCTGCTCTCAAGGGTGAGACGTCCAGGGATTTTGAGAAAGCCTGGCTTGAGCCTAGCTTAATAAGGGCTCTTCTTTGCTTCAGAGATGCAATGATTTTTGTTACTCTTTTTCTGCATACAACTAGCCTACCTAAAAGAGACACATTAGGTAGATATTTCTGAAACATTTCAGAAATTTTCCACATTCATGCCAGATTTACCAGAGAAAACACACTAGAAATGTTAGTAATCTTCACTCATTTCTTAAGCTTCTAAAACTCACATAACTATGACCTCAAACACGAGACACTCTAATTTTATGTTTTCTGAGGGTTGGAGCATAGAGCCTAGTTTCATCTACATAAAATGTCAGCACCTCAAGATTAACACTGCTTTTGATGAAGATATGACTGACTGAGTAATACAAAGTGAAACCAAAGCATTTTAATCTTTACAAAAATCACTGTAACTGCAACAAATAATTTCACAGAATAAGCTTATGACAGCAAACTGGATGATTCTTTAAGGGCAGTGGAAGGACTCCGTAACTGGCATGGGATTGTGTGAAAGTTCCTCATTTGGACGATATCGTGATGGCTGCTTTACTTCCTTTGGAGGTTTGTAGCTTAGCTTTTATCACATCAATTGCATGTGTATCTATGCTTCAAATGTAAAGACAAGATTCACTAATTAATCATACAGCTAATTTTCTATTAATGTCATTCATCTCAAATTTGTATACTGTATATATATAGTATATGTAAATATTAACATATTGTGCATAATTCATACCAACTCTGGTTCATACATATATTAACTAAATTTAATTCTCATATATTGACATAATAACAGATGGATATACAGATATGGGCCATTTTTACAGTGTATGAATTAGTTCAGAAGTCTATGGTATGTTTTTGATGTGGCATATTAGTTATAAAAATATACACTATTCTAACAGGGAATATGGAATTATTTTGGTCTTTGTTTAATACACAGAATATTAATACTTATGTTAAAAAGACTAAATTTATTTCTAGCAGAGTGGTAATTTTAATCAGAATACCTGTTAACATTTAACTATAATTGCTGATTTATCTTAATTATCTACCTTCTCTACTCTTAAATGATAGAAAATTGGACAGACTACTTAAGAGAACTTATTGAATATGTGCTTATTTCATAAAAGTCTAAAATAGTATACTCTGAGTTGAATTAGCAAGTTAAATGCCCAATCTAGGTTATAGTTGATTATCTCCCTTTTTATCTATGCATATTATTCTTACTTAAAGGACTGGTAAGGTTTTACAATTTGTTCATTTTTTTTTTAAATGCAAAAGCATCCAAAAGACAGTTCATCAAAGATGGTACAGAATAAACATGAAAAAGGTAAAATAAAAAGGAGAGTGATAACTACATTTCTCTAACCAAGAACTATTTTGTTTTATATTACCACATTTTAATTTAATTTTTAGAATTATATGACTATCCACAAACATTTAAATGATTATATATACTCGAATATGAGGTGCAGTGATAGTGATGCTGTCCAAATATCCAATAGTTTCCCACTGGCCTCACTCTGGGCCATGGAAGAATGGGGTTGACAACACCACACACAGACCCTGAAACTGGACTTCCTGCCTTGGTAGGGAGACAGAAGGGAGCAAGACAAAACCTAAGAGATCTTGTCCAGGCCCAAGGCAGTACTGACTTAACTTACAAAGAACGTACAAAGAACCTGACCATCCATGACGTTAGTGCCATGAGTTCACTGACGACATTCCGTTCCCAGACTCTCATTCTTTTTCACTCCCTCTTTCTCACTTTCTACTTCTTCTTTTTTTTTTTTTTTAATTTTTTTATTTTTTTTAGGTCTTCTGAGACAGGGTCTTGCTTTGTAGTTCAGTTCAGGCTGGACCTGACCTCAGCCTCCAACTCACATCACAGCAATCCTCCTGCCTCTGCCTCCCGAGTGCTGGGATTATAGGCGTGAGCCACCATGCCCAGCACTGTGGTAGGTGGTACTGGTTGCTGCCGGGCGTGAGTCTCCACACCCAGTATTGTATGTGGTTACCAGGGAATCGAACCTGGGTCTTTGCACTTGCAAGACAGGCGCCAGAGCCACTGAGCTAAATCCCCGGCCCCTCACTTTCTACTTCTTAATCGACATTTTGTTTTTCACTTTCTCCATTTTTCTTAATATCAGTTTTATAAACAGTTCATCATTTTCTCCTGTCTTGGGTATCTAGAAAAGTTTTTTTGCTCAGTTTCTCCTGTTGTGCTCAATTATTGCTGGCCCTAATATTAAGAGTATTTTCCCCCTCTTACTTAAAGGACATTTCTTATTCCTAGTAAGAGCTGCAGGCCTATTTGGCAAGCAAGGCGAACCTGTTGGAATTTAATTTTGAGAACGGGAATGCCAGCCATCGGTGGAGTGAGACCACTTGAGTGCCTCTGCACTGTGCTTTCCACATTGGCTTCGAGTAGCTCGGCATATTGATTTTACAATTTATGGCTTTCAAAGCCATTTGCAGCCCTGATCCTTCTTATAGTTCAATTTGCTTATGTCAGTCAAGAACACTGAAATTGTTCTGTGGCAGCGTGTTTCCTTTGTAGCTCTAATTTTTTAATAGTTCAATTCATTTGAACTGGGACTGAAAAGTAGCATTGATTTTCCTTTGTAGTATCTCATATTTTTTAAAGTTCTAGTTCCATATATTTAGGGTTTATTGCACATGTTTAAAAGGAGAGCTTAAGTAGGCCCTTTTCACGAATTTCAAAAATTCCCTCTGTATTTTCTCAGATACTCTACCTATCCTATAATGAACTCAGACAACTTGGTGAGATCTCCACACAGGAAAAGACAACAATGAATAAATAAGTCAAGGAGGGGAAGAAATTGGGGATTTTTTTTTTTCAGCATTCAGCATGGCATTTTAACGTGTTCTTTTTGTTTTTGTTGGATGCTCTCCATGGGTCTGGAGGTCATGAGTCCATATGCTCACTTCCTGATACAGCCTTTGTAGGAAGCAAAACCAGTACCCTTGTTGCCTGGCTGGCTGCTCCCTCTCTCAACTTTCAATCCTTTTGTGTTACATTTTCACCATCAGAGGAAGTCAGTTCCTGCGATTGTGAGTTTTAGTCGTGTTCTGCAGCATTAATCACTGCCCAGGCTGTTGGCTCCTGCATCCAGGGGCTCACATTTCATTGTTTTCTGCTCTGCTAAGTCAGC
This sequence comes from Petromus typicus, assembly GCA_004026965.1. NCBI lineage: Eukaryota > Metazoa > Chordata > Mammalia > Rodentia > Petromuridae > Petromus > Petromus typicus. Next base: position 17,158 of record PVIR01002211.1, read on the forward strand.
TGGCACTATGCTGTTCCTGTTCACACTTCAGCTCCAGCATTTCTACATTTCTCATTCATCACATCTCTTCCCATTCTCTCTGATGCCCACTGCTTTTATTCCTTCCTTTCTTCATTGTATTATAACTTCAGTGGTATTTCCAGATAGAGTAGAGCTAAACATGTGTCTTCACTTATACCAAAAATCTTCAGTGTTAATGTGCTTAATATTTGTGCTCCAGAATTTTATCTCAATATTGCATATGTGGCGTTCAAACATATCAGGCATTACTTTCATAATCAGATAGTCTATAGTTTAAAAAAGGCTTGTCACAAATTTTTAGTGTGCATACATATAAACTTAAACACATATATATTAAAAGTTAATATAATTAGAAGGATGAACTGTGCAGTGAGTGAATTCTGAATAGTTTAAAACTGTTCATTCATGTGCGCATTGAGAGATACTTACTGAACAACTTCTACATAATAGGTGGTAGTCAAACAGCAATAAATAACATCAACATGGTCCCTACCTCAGGTAGTTTATCTTCTACAAAAGAAAACCTAATGAGCACACACAAAAATCATATCGCTTTTACAGTGTTGATACATCTAAAAACAAAATTTCACTATAAAGGATTTGAATACTACTATTTTTGAAAGAATAATCAGGTAGGACTTTGATAACCTGACAGTTGTTATGACTTTTTAAAAAGTTGACACAAATCTCTCTGCTGTCATTCATATATAGGCTCTGTCCTTTTTTTAATGGAGAATACAGGAGAGCAGGCCTCTGGGGAGCACCCCAAGGTTTACTGCTGGGATGAAAAATTAAGAACTATTTTTTCCTTTTATCAGTTTTATGAATAAATATGATAATATGTCAGTATTCAGGTATGTGTAGAAAAATATTAACTATTTTTCCATTCTACAGTTTTATTTTTCATGTTGACATAAAAGATGGAGTTAACTCTTTCATGAAAATATCTGAAGAGACATTTTTTTTCTTATTTCAGGATAATGAACTCTGGACAGGTCAGTGTAATTTAGGTGAGAGTTTTACAGACTGAAAAAATAATACTGAGAATGCAAGCCTAGAATTTTCCTTAGAATATTACAGTGAACACAATAGTTATTTTAATAACAAAAGGATCAGTGAAAATTTTATATTAAATAAAAGATAATTTTACTGTGAATGACTGCCAGTCTCAACTCAAACATACTTAAGAGTTTTCATAGCACCCATTAAAATGTAAAGCGTTATTTCTAAGTTGTTTTTGTTGATATGATCTTCTAGGCAGTTTAATTTATTGTTCTGTTACAAAAAAGTGTGTGTGGGGCCGGGGAGTTAGCTCAGTGGTTCCGGCGCCTGTCTTGCAAGCGCAAGGATCTGGGTTTGATCCCCGGTAACCATATACCATACTGGGCGTGGAGACTCACACCCAGCAGCAATCAGTACCAGATACCACAGTGCCGGGCGTGCTGGCTCACACCTGTAATCCCAGCACTCGGGAGGCAGAGGCAGGAGGATTGCTGTGATGTGAGTTGGAGGCTGAGCTCAGGGCCAGCCTGAACCACAAAGCGAGACCCTGTCTCAAAAAAAAAAAAAAAAAAAAAAAAGTGTGTGTGTGTGTGTGTTTTTATATGTGTGGCATATAACATATATCAGCCTATATTTCAGATATAGAAGGTGTATTCTGTGTTTGTATAACCTATTCAGAATGAAAAAGCTCTCAACTTGAAGCTTTTCCTTAATAGTACAACATTGACAAGTTTTATAATAAAGTGAGAGGTCCCAGACATAATAGATTCTATACTTTAGCTGGAAGTTCCATGAGAAAATTGTATTACAGATTCTATTTATTACAAAAAAACAAAGTAAAAAAATGAGATTACTTATAAAGTAAAAAGTATAGGAGGCACATTTAATGGGGATGTTGAAAGTAACTTTTTATATATTAGAGAAAAAGTGTTTGTTGAAATAAATTTTGCATCACAAATTACTTTTGGGAAAATGGTATTTTATGACAGAATAGATTATGTATCAGCCTAAAAAGGAATGAATTTAACACTTTTATAAAATATGGAAAAGAACTCGACAATTGTATGCACAAAGAAGAGAGTGACAACTTTCAACCACTTTGAAATCTGAGGATTTCTATAAATCCTTGCTAAATCCAGAAATAGAAGTGAAGAATTAGATGACAATGACTACTTACACAGAAATGTATCTTAGCGGTCACATCAGCTGTGCTCATGTGCTTTGTCCTCATTTCCTACCACTGCCCTCTCATTGTACAGCTGATCTCTGCTGCTTGCCTCTAAGGCTTTCTCTTCCTGCACCTTACAGATCTTGCCCTGTATAAATCCCTTTTGTCATGTATCTTCACATTCTCTCTATTTTTGACTGGCTTTTCTTTTCTCCACCAATACTCAAATTTCTCAGTGATTATATAAAATTTTAAAAAAGAAAAGCAAAATAATCTGAACTGAATTTTTAGACTCTTCTCCCTGTTCAGACATACATCTGTTCATACTCATCTTTCCCTCTCATTAAACCTCCACAAACAGTACTATATCCTTGATATACACCTTATATTTACACTTTACATGTCCAACCTTGCCAATCTGTCACTTTACTAGGTGACTGAAATTCCTTTTTCTTTCTAATTGAAATCTTTATTGGTACATTACATATACACATCATGATTGCATTCAGCAATGAGAATTTGTACCCGTATATGACACAACTTAATTCTCATTTTTTCCCATAACCCTGCCTACCCTACCACCCCACCCCCATACACATAAACTTTGTTTCCTTTCTTTTTGTTATAATCTCATTATTTTTCCCCCTTCACTCCATTACGCTTTGAGTGTTTTCTATTTCACAATATATAACATACATTCTAGAACTCATTTATATCTTTATTTTCTCATACCAGAGGAAAGATATGATATTTACACATCTGTGACCTATTTATTTCACTTATGAGGGTGTCCTCAAGGTACATCCATTTAAGTATAAATGATTCAAACTTATCATTTTTTATGGCAGAGTAATACTCCATTCTGTAGAAGAACCACAGCTTTTTTATCCAGTCTCCAGTTGATGGACATTTGGGTTGTTTCCAAGATTTAGCAATCACAAACTGAGCTGCTATAAACATAGGTGTACATATCTCTCTGTGATATGAATCTTTTAATTTTTGTGTGTATATACCTAACAGAGTGATGGCTGGGTCAAATGGGACCTCCAATCCTAGCTTTTTGAGGAAGTTCCAAACTGTTCTCTACAGGGGTTGTATGAATCTACATTCCCACCAACAGTGAAGAAGGGTTCCTTCTTTTCCGCAGTCTCACCAACATTTGTTGCTGGCTAATTCTAAGATGACAGCCATTCTTTGTGGAGTGAGATGAAATCTTAATGTTGTTTTCATTTGTATCTCTCAAATGACTAGTGATGCTGAACATTTCTTCATATGCTTCTTAGCTGCTTTTATTTCTTCCTCTGAAAAGTGTCTGTTCATTTCAGATGCCCATTTTTGAATTGGGTCTTTAAATTTGGGTGGATTGATTTTTTTGAGCTCTTTATATATTCTAGATAGTAGCCCTTGTCTGAGAGGTGGCTGGTAAAGATTCTCTCCCATATTGTTGGTTGCCTTTTCACTTTGCTGGTGGTTTCTTTTGCTGTGCAGAAACCTCTCAATAGGATGAGATCCCATTTATCGATTTTTTCTACCAGTTCTTGTGCTATGCAGGATTTGTTCATGAAATCTTTCCCAAAACCAATGTCTTCAAGAGTTTTACCTAACCTGTTTTGTAGCAGGTTTAGTGTGTCTGTTTTAATATTTAGGTCCCTAATCCATTTTGATTTTATTTTAGTACATGGTGAAAGGGCTAGGTCTAGCTTTAGTCTCTGGCAAAAATAGATGGTCTGTATCTCAAACTAATAAAAGCTATTTATGAAAAACCAACAGCCAAGCTGGGGATTTAGTTTAGTGGTTCTGGCACCTGTCTTGCAAGCACAAGGACCAGGGTTCAATCCCTGGTAACCACATACAATACTGGGCGTGGAGACTCACACCCAGCAGCAATCAGTACCACATACCACAGTGCCGGGCATGGTGGCTCTCGCCTGTAATCCCAGCACTCAGGAGGCAGAGGCAGGAGGATTGCTGTGATGTGAGTTTGAGGCTGAGCTCAGGGCCAGCCTGAACTGTAAAGCGAGACCCTGTCTCAAAAAAAAAAAAAAAAAAAAAAACCTAAAAAAAAAAAAAAAGAAAAATCAACAGCCAGCATTACCCTAAACGGTCAAAAACTGAAACCTTTCCCACTAAGATCAGGTACAAGACAAGGATGTCCACTTTCACCACTTCTGTTCAATATAGTGCTGGAAACATTACCCATAGCAATTAGGCTAGCCAAAGAAATAAAAGGAATAAATATAGGACATGAAGAAGTTAAACTGACATTATTTGCTGACGACATGATACTCTATCTAGAGGATCCTGAAAACTCAACCAAGAGACTGCTAGACCTAATCGCCAAATTTAGTAGTGTATCTGGATACAAGGTTAATACTCACAAATCATTAGTCTTCATATACACAAACAACAGATTCACTGAGCAAGAAATTGGGGAATCAATCCCCTTCACAGTAGCACCCAAAGAATGAAATATCTAAGAATTAATCTAACAAAGGAGGTGAAAGACCTCTACTGTGAAAATTATAGCACTCTTAAAAAGGAGATAGAAGAAGATACTAGAAAATGGAAAGATATCCTTGTTCCTGGGTTGGAAGAATCAATATCGTCAAAATGGCTATACTCCCACAATTACTATACAGATTCAGCGCAATCCCAATTAAACTCCCAAAGGCATATTTCACAGATCTAGAAAAAATACTTCAGAAATTCATCTGGAATCACAAAAGACCTAGAATAGCAAAAGCAATTCTAAGCAATAAGGACATGCTGGGGGATATTACGATCCCCAATTTGAAATGGTACTACAAAGCCACTGTGATAACTGCATGGTACTAGTAAAGCAACAGACCCGAGGACCAGAGGAGTAGATTAGAAGATCCACGAACAACTCCAGACATACTAAACTATCTCATTTTTGACAAAGGAGCCAAACACCCTCAGTGGAGGAAGGATAGTCTCTTTAACAAATGGTGCTGAAATTCCTTTTTTGACTTAGCATGATGTATCTAATGGTACACCTACACCTGAATTCTTATCTTACCTAATGTCACTAATAATTCCCGCTATTTCCACCCTTTGTAATTCTAACATGCCTCTGATTTTCTTCCTCTCGCTGTATGAATGGCTTCCAACCCCACTGTTGCATTCTTCATTTCTATTTTTCTTTAAATAATGATAGTTATTGTTTAGCTTTCTATTTCTTATTATAGACAATGTCAGACACTTCTACTGTTTTATCTAACCTGGCATATAACCCACAGGCCTGTATATCTAGCTTTGATCATTTTTTTTTTTAAATAACTGATGCTATTAGTACAATGTATATACACATTGTGAGGACCATGAAAAGAAAGGAGTAAGCAACTAAATTTCACTACTGGGAAGACTGAGAGATTCTAAGTACACTTTCTTAATGCAATTTATCCTATATAAATTACTAAAACTATTTATACATAACTTTTCACATAAACATATAAAATGCACTAAAAGTATGATCATATCTTCCTAACTTTAGTTCAGAGCTTCTCAGTATAGTGTATGGGCTACAAACTTAACATACTATGCAGAATGGAAAAATGTACACGAATGTGAAAAAAAAATTAATTTGCTTTTTTTATTTTTTAAGAAAGGGTCTCTCTTTGTAGTTCAGATTGACCCTGAGCTCACTAGGTAGCCCAGGCAAGCCTCGAACTCACAGCCATTCTCCTCCTTCTGCCTCTCGAGTGCTGGGATTATAGGCATGACCCACCACACCCAGCATTGCGATATGTGGTACCAGAGATCAAACTCAGGATCTTGCACTTGCAAGGCAGGCACTGGAACCTCTGAGTTAAATCTCCAGCCTTAATTTGGCTTTTACACACAAAAAGTAACATATTTTGGGAAATATACATCTGAGAATTTTTCAGATGCTATTTTCAAGCTTCTATAAAATATGACAAAAATTAATGACTAGAAGACTATGTATTTTCTTTAAATAATTTTAAAGTTAGCATCATTATAACTTAACACACAAAGAATTAAATCTAACATCAAGTATGAAAAATGACTAATAGCAATTTGAGAATTTAACAGTCAACTTAAAAAAATTCCTGTTCTGAAAAATTAAGCATGCAAATGGACAGAGAGAAATTAAACAAAATTGTTATGAAACCACTGAGCAGATCCGACAGTCTTCAAAGTTTTTGCCTATAAGCTTTTTCTCCATTTTATCAATTATTTGAAAACACATTATTATATAATATAATTTTACCAAAAATATACTTTTTAGAAATAGTATTTGATCATTTATTGACAATGTATCTCTGAATTGTGATCCTAGAGGCACAATAATATACATCAGGGTTTTCAAAATATGCCTTTATAAAAAAGAAATAATATTTTGCATTTATAAAAGATTTATAATCTCTAGTATGAAACTGTTCCTATGATGCAATATCTGAATGTTTCAGTGTTCCAATCTTGATGACGGTACAGAAAGAACACTTCAGCATACATAAAATTGTGCTCAATGTCATATTTCTTCACTTATAACCTATTGAAAGTTAATTTCTATGTTCATAAGCCTTACAATATATGTTGTGAATAAGATTCTGGATAACTGAATACAGAAGACAGGTATATTTTGGCCAGAAATCAATATTCATCATTCATCACCTTGCCACTTTGTTTACATGTAACTTCTACATTTGGTATAAAGACATTCTGAATTTTTAATCAGTATTTATGCAAACGAAATTGAAGATTCATATTGAGAATGATCAGAAGAAAATAGTTTAGCAATATTTTTATTCAAATCTTTATACTAGAAATATTTTTAAAACTACTAAAATATGTTTAATAGAGTTCTAGAAGGTCTCCCATTAAAATCTACTCCTGAAAAGAACTTACATCTAGGGCTTCCAGGTTTATTTGATTAAAATGTTTCTTACAGTTAAATACATTTCTTCAATTTATTTGTAGCTCTGTCTGTACTTCTTTGTTTACTATTCAGTTCACAAACTCATTACCAATTAAAAGTGTTTAAAGTCATTCCAAAGAAATTTTTTTTTTTTATTTCTGTGAGTTGACAGGAAACCAAGAATTTGAAGGTTTTATAACATATTTATTTTTTCAGTACATTTAAGAAAGTTACATACGAGGCTAATTTTATTACACGAAGCCCAAATTTTATAAACATAAAGTTTTTGTGCTTTCTATAGTCATTACAGATGTATATAATCAATATTTTCACAGAATACCTATAAGTAAAACTGTGTAGAGATAAGATGGTCTTAGATTTATAATTATAATTGAAATATTGTATTCTAAACTCAAAGCCTATGCTCTGAGATCCAGAAAAGGCCAGCAATCTGTACCATGTTTTCGTATTTTTTTGAATAAACAAACAGCAACCTAGCTGTATAGTAAAAGGAAGTATTTTAAATTCTTAGGAAAAAGGATCAAGTTTTGCTTTCTCTTTGTTTCTAATTGATGAAACTGTATGCATGAAGCCTCCCAACACCTCTGCAACAGCACAACCTTGAATTTTAAGTTGATAGTGCCTGTAGTCAAGCGCGAGTCATGAATTCCAATACATTTTTTTTTCAATTGTTCCCTACAGCAAAGAAGCACAAAATACTTACTTCCCTAGTTAGCATCAAATTCAAGTGAATTGTATCATTTGAGCTAAGAACACTCTAAGGTATTATTTTTCCCAATAAAAACATATAATGGGGAAAAATATTAACAGTTCAATACATTATTAAACTCGAGCATTTCAAGATTCTTTCTGCTTTACTTAGACACAATTATAAAATATCCAGGATGGTTCTTTGCTGGCTTGTCTAAGAAACAGATAAAAGATCCTGTCTCTCTAGTCTGATAGAAAACATCATAGCCAGAGGCCAGTACAAGACACTGCTACAGAGTCAGGGATGTGGATTCTTACCAAGGACTTTCTTTCCAAACTGATTTTTTTTTTTATCTTACAGGATAATAAAAATAATTAAAATGAATCAAAAATGGTCATGCACATATTAACTTGTATCTGTGAACATTTAAAAAACCTTTCAAGACAATTTATTTTTCTGCTACAACAGAAAAATGTTTTTCTCATGATTTTTTTAAGCTGATAAACCAATTTCCACTCTTCTCATGGGAATCTAGTATGAAAAAAATTAATTATGACAACAGCAGTATTTGGTTCAAGTCACATCCTTACATAAAGTGAAAATGTCTCTTCAGTGACAAGGTTTAACCTAAAAAATGGCAGAACTGATTATTGATACCAATAGAGGAGCTACTATGACTAAGTGATAATTTATGGATGATGTAAGATCAATTTAAAGGCATGACATAAGTGAAAACTTACGGGTGATAAAATATAATTTAAAAGTGTCATATACCATATGACAATACCATATCTCTTATGCCTGTCATGCACTCTAGTGCAAATATTTTAAGACACATTTTTCACTTGAGTTAGAGTTGAGAAGAACCTGAAGAGCAAGCATAGAAATTATAAATGAAATTGACTTAAAATAGAGAATATTTTTATGTTTGCTCTGATTACTGAACTAATATGCAATGCATGATGATCAATACATCATCAATATATCAGCGTCATACTCTTTTATAAAAGAGATAGAATCCACATTGAGTATTTGAAGAGGAAAACTAATCATAAATTATCAATTTAAAGGTGTGTTACCAGAATTTTTTAAAAGCAGTGACATCAATTTGTGCCTTGTAATAACTACAGATACTCATTCTGATCTCATTGCAGAAATGTGAATTCAAATTGTCCTACGTTACTCTTATTAAGGCAACTCCAGATAAATGCTGCCCCGATCTGTCTAGCATGCTGGACCAACACCCAGATCAACTCACTTGGAGAGGTGGTAGTTCTGTGTGATTCTCTTTATCCTTCCTTTTTGACAAATATTACTATATAAATGCATTAAAACCCTGTGCTGTCTGAGTTTTACCCAAAGGACAATTAAAAATATCGATGCAATAAAGACAGTAGAATATTTTCTTTGCAGATTTTCATAATATATTTTATAAGTCATGCAGGACTTGGTTTTTATGATTAATAAACTATAGCTTCATGTTTATGGCAAAACTGAGCAGAAAGAACAGGAAGCACTCATCTACCTACTGTATGCTCACATGCACAAGCTGTCCCCAGCTGGACAGGACAGCCCTACTGTGATGTACTTGTCACAGCTGAGAAACCTACACCAGCACACCACTATCACCCCAAGTGTGCAGATCGCACTAGGGCTCACTTGATGTTGTTCTCTTAAAATTAAATGCTTCTGCTTCACTGCTCAGAGTAACCCTCTGATCTGTATGACACACAGCTAGCAACCACGTGGTAAGCTAGTTAGCATCAATTAAGTAAGAGTGTTCTAAATAAATCCACGCTCTTGTGTCTCGGCTCCCTTACGGATGCGTATCCCAACATCTGTGCACTGATGATGGACCAGAGGAAAGGAGATGCTGTATTAGGCAACAATTCAACTACTTTGAAAATAATCTCCCTGGTGATGACTAATTAGCCACTTTAGCCATGAAATGAGGCTAGTCTTGCAGGCTGGCATTTGGAAAGGTTAAGGACTGTGCAAAAGCAAGGAGTTAACTGTGATGCTCAAACACAGTAGTTAGTCTTGTGGTTTTGGTATTTTTTATTTTCCTCTTATCTGCTATTTTTAGTTTGTTAGGTTATGTTGGCTGCGATATGTCAGCACAAATTGTTGAAAATGAAAGCAGGAGTAATGACAAAATGAATAGGGTCTTAAGGAAAAGAAGTATTTCCCATCTACCTCACCTCTCACACATATGTGTGCCGGAATGCACACCTGCACATGTGTACATGATACAGCAGAAACACAATGTGATATAAGACAGAATAGGTGGTATAAGCTGATACCCCAGTATTTTGAGAGGGTGAGGCAGGACAATTTGGGGTCTGAGCCCAGCCCAGGGAATACAGTTACTTAGTGAGTTCCTATCTCAAAAATGGGATAGTGGTGTTGCTGGTGGTGCTGGTGGTGGGGGGGGGGAGTGGAGGGGGAAGCTGGTGATAATGCTCATGTGAAGGCCTCTGCTTCAATTTCTAGCACACAAGAGTAGGTCATGTTTAATATATTAATTGAAGTAAAAGGGCTTATTATATTTATGAAAAAAATTAGTGTGGTTAGTTAGTTCTAATTACTTTATTTGGTTAAACACAACTTATTCAAGTAAATGACACATGTTTAAAAATGTCTTTGCAGGCCAAGCACTGTTAGAGACTTTGGAAACATGAAAATGACCAAAGCCACGACTTTCTGTTTTTAGAAGTTCAGACATCCCTTTGATGCTTTCTATTCATAGCTCTACCACAGTCTGATGTTTGACATTGGAGCCAGACACCTAAACTCTGTGAATAAGTTTCTGCCTCTGAAAAATAGCTACTAACTACCTTATTCCACATCCACAGGCCTGGCATAGAAAATGTAAATAAAGATACCTTAAAAATTTTCAGCATCTATTTAAATAACTTTATATAAAGAGACCATTTAGTCTGTTAATTGTCTGTGTTTGAAAGGTCATCCTAAATAACTTCATTAAAGCAGCATAAATGAAATGATTAAAAAATCACATAAATAGTAGACACTAAGAAGATATTTGTTAACTTTATTCTTATCCTGGCATGTATGTAGTAGAATATACCCCTTTGTTTTTATGTACAAGTCTGAGAACTAAAGGAAAGTTATGAGTATATTTTCAGAAGATTAATCTTATTTTTTTCTTTTGGCTTTTTGAACATAAGACTTTTTGAACAAATGTGTCTAAACAAGATTATAAAAACAATTCATGGATAATAAAATGTACACTGCTTAACTTCAGTATCTGAAACCAGGTTCTGCACCAAGGATGTAGCTTTGTGTTCCTGCCTGGCAAACACAAATTCCTGAGTTTGATCCCCAGTACCATAAAAATAACCAAGTAAGTACAGAAGACCAGGCCCTTAGTGATTAAAAGTGAAGGTATTGAGATGACCAAGATCATGACTGGTGAAGACTACAATGAAAAAAATGCCAAGAAGGAAATGATCTTTAAACCTCACCCACCCTTTCTAGGAAAACTAGATACACTTCCTTTGTGCTGAGGAAAAGGGATCCTTTGCAAAGTGAGGGTAGAGAACTTTCCCACTTGTGTTCCTCCTAAGAATTCTAAAAAGAAGCCATCAGTCACTGAGAGGGCCTGCACTTACCCCAACACCTTCACATGAACTGGACAGCTGAATGTTCAGGCTGTGGGCACCATGAGTAGCCACCGATGCCACAGCATTTCCAACCCCAGCACTACAGCTGGGGGCCCAGTGGGAAAAGTACTGCAGATGAAGGGGATGGCAGGTGACTCCATGGGAAAGAACAGGGTTCCGCCCAGGCTTGGGCCGACAATCCAGCTGAAGCTCAGAATGGCACACTGTTCTCAAGAGCTGAGGATGCCTCTTGAGTCTCACAAAAGCCTCCTTCCTCTCCTAATATAGCTAAAGGCTAGCCTAGCGAGGAGAGGAAGCTAAAAGAAAATCAGATTGAATTATTTTTATCCCCTAAACCTGAATATTCCTACATGTTGTTACAACTGTTGAACTAAACACACACACACACACACACACACACACACTTTGGATTGGATTAAAAGTGTATTTATTTTTTCTTCATCGACCTGTGCATATAGTACATAAGAAAGAGGCCTGATTAATTATAGACATAAAGAAAGTGCTTTCCTTTAAGCATGAGTTGGTGTTTGATGGTAACTGGGGATGGACAAAGAGGTGGTATTGGGTAGGCTGATCAGAGGATCCTCTGGTTTTTATATCATGACTCTTATGCCAAAATGGCATTAGATAAGAAAGACGTAGCCAAATGATCATGAGAGAAGGTCAAAGAAAGTATAAATGTCTTATTCCATAAAAAGAAAAATAAAAGGAAAAAACAAAACACTTCACCTGAAATCTGGCTGATAAGGTGGTTTTCTTTGCAGTCACCAGGCATACTGGTCTGTGTGAGAATGACCAGAAGCATGAAGATTAAGTGCTTTCAATGAAAATTGATCCAGTGCTGTCGGATGATATTCTATAAATCACTAAAACAATCATCTCTCCCATGCCCACGCTCGCCTCTCCTATGGCCACACTGTCTCTGATGCCCAAAGTGCCAAGGTTCTCCCCATCCATGAGGGAGGTGGCTGGGTTCCAGCATGTCTTCAGTATCTGTGGTTAGGCTAATCTGAGGGCTAATTTTTGACCCAAAGGTCCATCTCGCACATATTCTTGCTATCAATGAGCTCCTATCCATCACCATACACTTTGGTAAATAGATTTCACTTTGGCTTTTGTATCTGAGAATATGTTTATTAATTACAATTCTCTGTGGGCCCTTCCTGTCTCCTTGTAGATTTCATTGTCATGCTGATTCCTTTGTTCATGGCTGGAGCCACTGTGCAAAGTCTTTTCTGGTGTCACTACTTGTTTTCACAAATGTAGACTTAGTGACAGCCTTGAAATTACCATAGATAATAATATTCTGTGTCTGGGTGACTCCTAGTTTTTAAAACTATTCCAGTAAGAGCAATTCTCTCATTTGCAAACTTGAAATTTTCACAAGATTCAAGGGTTCCTGCACAAAGTTAAAGCACTAACCAACCAACCAAACAAACAAACTGTGCATAGTGAATTTCAAGCATCATAATAATCTCCTATGGAATATATTATCATTATTGTGCAAGAACTTGAGAAATGATGAAGGGAACTACCTGTGAGCACAAGTAGAGGACAAAGATTCACTTCTAAGCAGTGTTCTAAAGTCTGTGCATTTTCTACTATTTCATAAAAGTTTTAACTCTAGCTGCTCAAATCTATCTTTTTTCCCAGCCTAATATTTAACTAAGTCCCAAATTCATATTATCCTAGTGGGATTTTTTTTTTCCAGAAGGTCTCTTCCTTTACCACAGAATAACAGTTTCCCCTCAGTTAACTCATCATAAGAAATGCTTGTTCTTATAGCATAGACATTAAGTTCAACTGTTATTTGAGGTTTTTAAGATTTTTGACTTTGGCAGACTAAAAAAGTGTGTCATTCATTTTCTACATTTGACTTTACTAAATATAATCATATTATCACAGCTTGCTTCAGCATTTTTTCATTATTCAATATCACATAAATTGAGAAGAATGTATGACACTCACTCTAAGAACCAGGAACTGAGGGTAGAATTCAGTATCCTGTCCTACAAGTTAGTTTGCAAAGGAATAATGTTATCTTGTCCTATTAATCCCCTCAGAACTGAGATCCCCCAGGACAGTGATGATGATGTGAAAGTTAAAATCTTTGAGAGACTGAATGGTTTTACTATCAGCAAAGCAAACATTGACAGCAAAGAACTCGAATTTCTCTTCACTTGTTAGTAGAAAGCTCCTCAAATAAAAAAAGACATACCTTGCCTTATAGCATCAAACGTAAGTGATCTAATGCTCTTGGTGCCAATACTCCATTATGTGTCTTCTATTTAGAAAAAAATTGGGGGATAATTTTTTAAAAAGCTTTTCTTCCAATTATACATAAAAATGTGTAAGTCATATATCTCAGAAGTCTAATGTCAGCTCTTTTCTATTTGTGCAGCTGTCACACTCAATTTACCTTTATTTTGAGGAATGAACATATGAAAAATATTGGTTTCTTCAATTCCAGGATAAGCAAACAACACAATAATTAAAATTTCCAATTTACCCTCAAGAAGTATTAAAATGATAAAAGTGTTTTTTAATATTCTTTACTCAAAATTTCCTTATTTAAATGTTATATATTAATTGTGTACTTTTTTCTTGTAATTTGATAGGACAATTCATTATAATACATTCATTTGCATATTAATAAATCTTAATATATTTATCAAATGTTCATTTATAACATTTAATAGTTTAATATTAGACAGAATAAATACATTGTTTTATTTAAGTCAGTGGGACATATGAGAATTATTAAGCTCTATGACCAACTTACACACTTGGCTTAACAATGAGAAATTATCAAGGTGGTAAATTCAATCCATAAATGAAGACTGGAAGCCATTTTACCTGTGTTAACACATTTCATGTAGTATTTCATGTAACATCACATACATGATACTATCAGAAAGTAGATTTAGTTATCATGAAGCATGATCCATCCTTTTCAATTCCACTTTGCATATTATGGGAGGTCTTATCCTATCCTTTCGCCAGATCAGTTATTATTTTTTTGTGGAATCTCATTGTCTACGAAAGGAAGGTTGACATCACATAGTCATTTTCTCATTTCAGTGCAGAAACCACCCCAGGCACCTACAGCCATCTGGTATTTTAAAAAGGGGGGGAAAAATCATCTACTGAAGAAACAGTAGCCATTTTAAGAAGTGATGCTTGGAAAATTGGTTATTCACATCCAAAAAATGAATCCAGATCCATATCTCTCACATATAAGTCAAATCAAAATGGATCAAAGACCTAGATATTAAAACAGAAACACTGAATCTATCTGAAGATAAAGGGTTCAAACTCTTTTTTTTTTTTTTTAAGGTTTTTTGAGACAGGGTCTCGCTTTGTGTTTCAGGCTGGCCCTGAGCTCAGCCTCCAACCCACCTCACAGCAATCCTCCTGCCTCTGCCTCCTGAGTGCTGGGATTACAGGCGTGAGCCACCACACTCGGCACTGTGGCATGTGGTACTGGTTGCTGCTGGGCATGAGTCTCCATGCCCGGTATGGTATGTGGTTTCTGGGGAATCGAACCCTGGTCCTTGCGCTTGCAAAACAGGTGCTGGGACCACTGAGCTAACTCCCCGGCCCTCAAACTCTTAAAGACATAGGCATAGGCAAGGACTTGTTGAATAGAAGCACACAAGAAATAACAACAAGAATATCCAACTGAAATTATATCCAAATTAAAAAGCCTCTGCAAATGCAACAAATGACTGGAGATATCCTACAAAATGAGGAAAAATTCTTATTGCTGACAAAAATATTGTATCTAGAATCCATAAAACTGAAAAAATTAGAACTCCAAATGACCAAAAAGCACAATAAAATGGACAATTGAAATAAACATTTCTTTAAAAAGGAATAAGTAAATAAAAAGTAAATAAATAAGTAAATAAAACATGTTCAGCATATTTGGCTTTTAAGGAAATTCAGATCAAAATAACACTCAGATTCCGCCTTACTCCAGAAAGGCCGAATAGTTACTATAAAGAACTCCCAAAACAACAAATACTAGTGAGGTTGTACGGAGAAAATGAACCCTTCAACACTGTTGCTGAGAATAAAAATTAATTCAATCACTATGGAAATCAGTATGAAGATTCTTTGGAAAAGTAAAAACAAAAATTCCATTTTAACTCACTTTTCTCTCTTCTGAGAGTCTTTCTAAAAGAGTTAAAGATATTACATGATAGAATCATGCACCCCTACATCTACACAACTCTTAAGACTGAAACCTTGGAAGTGACCTACATAAACATCAACAGATAAACAGGTAAAGAGAATGTAGTATGTATGTACAGTGGAGCACTACTTGGATATACAAAGGATAAGTCCAAGTCATATTTGGGGAAAATGGATGCACTTTGAGACCATAATGCTAAGTGAAATAAATCACACAGAAAATTAAGTATGACATGATTTTTCTTATATGAGTGTCCTAAAATGTAAATAAGTTAGAGTATAATAAAAGACAGCTGATAGGAAGCATGGATGTAGACTTTGACAAGACACAAGGAAATTTAAGGAGAGGAGAACACAGGAGATTAGGGAAGGGAAAAGGAAGTAAAAACAATTAAGATATGACATGTATATATAGACTAATTCCCCCAAATAACTATAATTATCATGTATTGTTAACATACACTGATAAAAATAAAAAGTTTTTTCCTTATTTCAATTTCTTATTTGAAAGCAAAAGCAAGGTTCTCAAGTTAAAAAGATTATGGGAACTGAATTAAAAATCACGAAAAGAGAATATCTTTTATACAGTTATATTTAAATAAATGTTATTATTGCACTAGACTAGGATATAAATCCTTAATTTTAATCTACAGAAGAAAAGTTTCACAAAAGCCATGTGGTGAAGAATGTAGGACCCATTTATGCTAGATAGTATGACTGAAAATGAAGTGGGGGTCTTAAATAAATGTTGAACTCATAGACATTAGATGACAAGACTTCTTATTTTACAACTCATTTAACAAATAAACTCTTTAAGTATGTATTACCAGTAATGGTAGTGCCAGAAGGCTATGCAAATCTGATCCTTACTTGGTATTAAAGGGTTTCTGAGGAATTTTCATACATTAACACAGAAACAGTATTAATCTAATTATTATTTTAAAAGGAAAATGATTTTAGGCATAATGTCACTTTAGGAAAATCTATTCAATTAAAAAATCAAAACAAATTTTATCCCATTCAATGAGATATAAATTAACAAGTACAATCTCAATGTTTGTCAATCAATGTTCTTTGTATAATGGAACAACTTAGTAAATGTGAAATTTTTACATTACTAATAAAGGAAATCAAAACTCAGTTTTTTTTCTTTATAAGAAAAAAATAGACTTTTTTGTCTTTTATTTTCTATTAAACGATCTGCTAGGTAATTTTCAATTTAGCCAACTCATTTCAAATTTGTAATTATTTCAACTGCAAAAGCACTGAGAACTGGTCTAACAGGGAAAATGGGAGAAATCTGTGCTGATCTATTTCATTCCAGCCCATGGTCACAGTCCAGCACTGTTAATTTGGTTTTGATTCTGTCATCCATTGAACCTTTCTGGGGAAATATCCTATGCATCTGGCAGATAAAAACAGACAGAAACAGAACTGGGACTTGGGCTCCCAATCCTCTACTGAAACAGAGCACTGACTAATGATGATTTCTCTAACAACATTAGTGCTGTTAGACTCTTCCATATCCTTTTGTTGAGGTTTTCTGGCACTTGGGAGCTAAAAAGGAACTCATAGGACATATTTAATGCTAAAAAGCTGTGCATCTACTAAAGACTTTAAAATTCCAAAATGAAATTATACGTAGCACTTCACTGTGAACTGAATTTAAATATGCCACTCATGGACAAAATCATGAATTCCATTTTACTTTCAAATGCACATCTTTATAAAATTACATTCAGCTAATAACTGAACCTATTCCATTACAGAGGTATGACAAAGATGAAGTGCTGAGCTTCACAAATGAGAGGATCCAATTCATCTATGTTTTGTGAATTACTCATGCTTGACATTTGAAGAATTTATACCAATAAAATGCATAATGGATCAAAAGTTAGTAAGTTTTCAATTTAATTTTAAAATACTGGCTGCAAAGTCAGAGAGTGGCACTTTGAGAAGAGGCACTGTGTGTGCATGCCTGTGTATACATGCCATAGTCACAAAGATCTTTCTAGAATATTCTATTAATCTTTCAGGGGTCATATTTCCAAAGTAATTGCTAATATGGAAAGGGAGGGGTTTTGTGGTCAGCAGTAGCCCTGTTTGCAGTCAAGGATCAATGAAGAGAAGCCTGAAGCTGAGCCTATATTCTGTGCAATCTCATTATGACAGGTTTCTAGGAAATCAATCTGTCTTCTGTTTATTGCACATTTCTCAGACAGATCACATTGAAATGCAGCCCTTACAGTTCTTCAACTGTCATTCCATTGAAAACAGCAACAGTGGCACCAATTCAGTTCTTAAAATACATAAATATGTAAATATAATCATAGCATATAAATAGGCTTGTTGTTCTTATGGCCTTTCGAACACCTACAAAAGAATATAGTTTTCTAAAAGTATTTTATAGAAAAGTTTCTAAATAGATATCACTTGATTGTTATGAAGAAAATATAGTAATTATAAATTTGCATGATTTGTACAAATTATCATTAAAGAGAACAAAACTAACTGGGAGAAGGCAGAGGTCTGTATCATGGATAAGATAATGGAATTAGACACTCTTCAAAGTTATGTTCTGATAAATCTTTTTCAATTTAGTTTTGCTTTAGAGAGAAACATATTACTAAAGAAGCACATATTAATATTTACTTTAAAACTAAGCACATTTGTTAATCTTATTTATCTTACCTAGTTGTGAAATGAAATTGTGAGAAGTACTTATAAAGTATTTGAGGAGGAATTAAACAGGAAAACAGAGGAAAATGTGAATAAATAAATAAATGTTAATGAATAAATGAACATTTTTATTTTTGATACCTGTATGTAATTAAAAATCTTCATATCTCAGTCATTAACCTATCTGCAAGCATTTGCTCAGAGATCAATTAGTTTACAAGACACTTTTCTGTTAGCAGGGACTCAAGTCTTCTGCAGCTACCTGATAAATTCAAGTTTGTGTGTAAGTATAATTGTCATTTATCAACACTAATTCTAACAGTGAGGCTTCGTAAGTGCCCAATAAAAATTCTCAGTGAGGTCTGATTTTTCATTGCAAAAATGCTACAGAAGTACCTTTATGGATTTATGTTCCAGATGGTCATACCATCTGGGAGCTAACTTCATTGTCTAATGGCTTCTTGCTACATTTACATGTATTAGGCATCAACACCCACTTCTGGTTAAAATCTTTTTTGTTTGTTTTTTTTTCCCTGCGTCAGTGCTGAGTAGAATATGTGCTGTGTATAGCTTATTATGCAACTGATAATTGATGACAAAGAGAGGAAAACAGACTTCAAATTTCTAATCAAAGAACATACTGTAATAAAGTGACCTCTATGGACCATTTGCAAAGGAGAGATTAGTACCACTTGTGCCTAAGCTGAAACTACACTGCATAAAACAGGTAAAACAGGCTGAGTCTGTCACTCTGTTCCCTTGCTAATGTAGACTTGCCAGATGGTTCTGATGAAATTTTATTTTCTTGAGAGGCTGCATTTAAAGAACACCTGATGGCGTCCAAATGCACCAGAAATTAAACTACTATATTTTCTAGTAGACTGATAAAAGTGAGAATAAAATGGAGTGAACATAAACTACCACAGTGTATTTCCCTTCCTTAAAGGACACTGATCCTATTATAGTTCGATCTTGACAGTGAAGGATTTTATGACAGGACAATCTCTATGACTCTATAAATCATGGTCAAGGTTTTCTTCTGTTCAAGCAAAACATCCACCAAATACAATTCTTCCTATTCCATCTATGCACCTAACTTGTGCACCAATGTCACCACATTACAATAGTCTTCTTTTCACCACATAAGTTTAGTAATCATCCCAAAGATGCCCATGTTCTAATCCCAGAAATTTACAATTGGTGCCTTACATTTCAAAGGGTACTTTGCAGGTACAATAAAGGTAAAGATCTTGAAATGAGAAGATTATTCTGTATTATCCAGTGGACAGGGTAGAATCATTATTTCTTTTCAAAATAAAGGCAAGAAGCCTAAATTGTAAAGAAGAAGATGGGATTATGGAAGCAGAAATTGAAACAACGCACTTTGAAGAAGAATAAGGGACCACACACATCCAAAGATGTACTTGACCAAGATAAGGGAACAGACTGTCTCCTGGATACCCCAACAACACAGGGGTGCTAGATCCTTCATGTTACACTTATAAGACTCATCTGCATTAAGAACTGTGAGAGTGTTGTTTCCACATTGTATAGAGTGAAAATCAGTAACCAACATAGATATATTTGATGTCCATTTGGCCCAAGTACTGTTTTCACAATGTCAGACTACTTTCCTATAAGAATAATCTGCAAAACTCCATGATGTGAGAAAAAAATGTTACCAGCTATTCCTGAAGGGACCACTATCTAGATTACAGAAGGAATTTTAAAAATCAGACTCCCTAAATTTAAAGACCTAATTAAAAATGGGAATCTGAAATGAACAGGCATTTTTCAGATGAAGAAATAAAAGCAGGAAAATTTCTTTTGAAGAAATCTTCAGCATCACTGGCCATTTAAAAGATGCAGATGAAAACAACACTGAGACCTGATTCTTTCCTAGAGCCAAAGTAGAAGCTGAATCGAGCCAGTATTTATAATTCAGTTTGTGATATCTACAGCAAAATCCCACCCCACTTGCTCAGCTGTTTGACCTAGAGAACTGAGAGACAGTAAATAATGTTGTTTTAAACTGTTAATTTTATGTTAATGTCTAAGGCAGAAATTAAAAAAAAAAAACTAATCTATTAAACAAACTCCAGATCCTCTTCCACTTTGGCAAGTCAACTAACTACTCCTAGGTAGGTCATATTCCTAGTATGACTGCTGCTTACAGCTGTTCCTCAGCCACTGGCAAAAATCACATGATAAATAATCAGTCACACTAGAGGTTTGGTGCTCTGCATATCAAAGCTCAGGACCTTAATTATTCACATCAAATGATCTAGCTGACGTGTAAGAACAGACAGAGCCAGAGCAGAACCCTTGGCATCCCAGTTCCATAGAGCAGCACAGTCTACCTGAGAGCTAGGGCAGTCTAGGCATTGGGTGTGCTGTATGGTGGCTCAGTGCACACTCTGAGCAAAAGGCCTGCGTGAGGCCACTTCAGCGCACCCTCCCTGTCCAGTTAGGATGCTCTACTACTATATGAGCACATAAATGTTTACCACTGAAGTATAAACTTATGTGGTTTTCTCCATTTCAATATTTCATATGTGGGGAAAAAGAAAAGACCAAGCCATATTAACAGTCCTTCACCAGGACAAATGTCTTGATAAACTGAGATACAAATGATAAAAGATATGGCAGTCAAAGATGTTCTTTCCAAACACTATGATTGCTAGTAAAACTCAATGCATACTGTTCAACTCAAGAGTGAAGAGAGAAATTTGGGAGCTGAATGATTTTGCTTTACTTATATAAATTAGGTATTTTTTTAAAAAAATATGCTTTTTGCATTACGCTAGGTAACATCAAAACATGAAAGAACTAGAGCAAATCCAAATATGTAACATTCTGCTTAACAAAATATATCACTAGCGATATTTGTCAAGTATACTATAATTTCCAAAAATAAAATTAGTTATTTATCCTTCTATGATTCTAACTTTAAAGATTACAAATAGAAAAAATGGAGTTCCTCAATTACTTTAAAGGAGAATGTTTACAAATACTACCAGTAACATTTACTAAGTGAAATTAAATTACTATAGACCTCTTGTGCTGAACCTATGGCAGCATGTCTCAGTGAGTAATACAGCCTACTCTGCAGGCAAGTGAGCAAATGTATGAGTTGCTTTATCTAAACTAAAATCTTGGTATTCAGGTTTAATGACAGTGTTTGCACTTTGCAATAAGTGAGAGGGTTTTTTTTAGGTATAATTCTTTTTTATCATAATTAAATTTATTTATACAACTTAGATATACATAATGACCAGATTCATAATGATCAGATTCAGATGGAATTTGTATCTGTTCATAATATATCTTAATTCATCTCTTCTCCCATACTCTTCCCCTTCCTCCTACCCATTTTTCCTTTTCTTTGTTTCTACTTTACCTTTCTTTTCTCTTCCTTCCTTTACCTCTTTCCATTCCCTTGTGCCTTCTCCAATCTGAACATTTTCTGCCTATTTCGTAATATCTATCATACATTTCAGTCCTTACACTTTCAATTTCTCAAACCAGAGAAATAATGTGATATTTATATGTATGTGTCTGATTTATTTCACTTAAGAGTATAGTCTCAAGGTATACGCATTTAGCTATCAGTGTGTTGAGTTTATCCTTCTTTATGGCTAAGTAATACTCCAACATAAAAAAATCATCAATTTATCAGCTGATAGGCATTTGGGCTGTTTCCAAGATTTAGCTATTACATACTATTCTGTGATTAACATGGGTGTGCATATATTAGGGTGGTACCATGCTTTTAGTTCTGTCAGTAAAATACTGAGAAGCAAGATAGCAGAGTCAAATGGAAATTCTAGTCCTAGTTTTTTGAGGAATCTCCAGACAGAAGTCTGCAGTGGTTGTACACCCCTACCAACAGTAGCGAAGGGTTCTTTTTTCCCACAGCCCCTCTTACCTCTAGCATTGGTAATTGATTGATTCCTTAAGAGTAGCCATTATTTCTGGAATAAGATGCAATTTCAATGCTTTATAATTTGCATCTCTTAAATGACTAAAATGCTGATTGTTTTTCATATATTTATACGGTATTTGTACTTCTTCATTTGAGAAGTATGTGCTCATTCCAGATGCCCATTTTTGGATTGGATCTTTAAATTATGGGATCTCATTTTTTTCATTTCTTTACATATTCTACATATCAGGGTTTTGTCTGGGGATAGCTGGAAAAATATTTTTGCTCATTTTGTTAGCTGTATCTTTACTCTGCTGTTGATTTCTTCTGCTGTGCAGTTTTTAAAGCTCCAATGTTTATTTTTTAATATTTCCTGTGAAACTGAGGTTATGTTCATACTTTTGCCAATACTTTCATCTTCGAGGTTTCTACATAGTCTCTCAGCAGCATTACTGTTTCAGATTTAATCATCATACCTTTGATTCATTTTGATTTTACTTTAGTGCATGGTAAAAGACAAGGATTTAGTTTTAGTCTTCAGCATGTGAAAATCCAGTTTTTCCAGCTTTTCATAGTAGCATCGATAAAAATGAAATAGGAATCACAAATTGGGCTGCTATAAACATGGGATTGCTACATCTTGGAAACAACCCAAGTGTCCATCAACTGGAGACTGGATAAAAAAAGTTGTGGTTCTTCTACAGAATGGAGTATTACTCTGCCATAAAAAATGATAAGTTTGAATCATTTCTACTTAAATGGACATACCTTGAGGATATCCTCATAAGTGAAATAAATAGGGCACAGATAGGTACACATCGCATCTTTTCTCTGGTATGAGAAAATAAAGGTGAAAATGAGTCCTAGAATTGTATGTTATATACTGTGAAATAGAAAATGCTCAATGTAAAATAGGAAGAAGGGGAAAAATGTTGAGATTGTAACAAAAAAGTAAGGAAACAAATTTTATGTATATGGGGGGGCGGTAGGGTGGGTAGGGCTATGGGAAAAAATGAGAATTAAGTTGTGTCTTATACTGGTACAAATCCCCATTATGGAGTGCAATCATGATGTGTATATATAATGTACCAATAAAGATTAAAAAATTTTTTAAAAATTCAAAAAAATGAAATAGGAATTAGTTTAAAAGAGGAAGGAAAATATATTTCCACTGAAATACCATCAAATTGAAAACTATACTACTCTCAGGACATGTAATATCAGAAAATAGAAAGATATACCTTGATCACGGGTAAGAAGAACCAACATAGTAAAAATGGCCATATTGCCAAAATTGTCATAAAGATTTAATGGAACTTCAATAAAAACACCAATAGCATATCTCCCAGGACTGAGAAAACATTCATAAAGTTCATGTGGGACCAGAAGACATCGAGAATAGCAAAAAAAATATTTCTGAGTAACAAAGGCAAGGCAGAGGGTATCACAATCACTGATCTGAAATTATACCACAGAACTACTGTGATAAAAACAGCATGGTACTGGCAAAAGAAAAAAGGGAAAAAAAGCAGACCCAAGGATCTATGGAAAAGAACGGATGATGAAACACCTCTAAACACACTCAATTACTTTATTTTGAAACACCTTCACTGGAAGGAAGTGGGACTTTTCCTGCAGTTCGAGCACATGGTCTCTAAAAGTCCAGCATCACTGTTATACACTGTACCCTCAAAACAGAAAAGAAATACTCTTCTGTCTTGAAGAATATATGAAGCAATCTTTAAATTTAAATTATGATTTAACCATATGTGTCTCTATATAAAAAATTTAAAAAATGAAAATTGGGACAAGCTAGTAGGCTACATACCATCTTCTCCAATCCCTAATGGTGAAGAATAAGAGAAGAATAAGACTATACTGTGCTAAGCTTCGAGCCTGTGATTTGTCACTGTTGCACAGCCTACTGTGGCTGGGAAGACAGATGACAACAAAGAGAGTTGTGAGAACAAGAGGAGAGAAGACAAAATTAAAGCAGAATTCATGAATACTAGTTATCTCATTGATTCTTGCAGTACAGTCAATATTCGTGTTCATTGAAAATATAAAAATCAATGATAGGTGCATGGTTTATTTTATGATTTGAAAAGCTTATTTTTGTTCTTTTGAACCTTTGTAGTAGCAATATTCTTTTTCTTTCATGGAAAGAACTGTAAGTTTTATGACAAAGTAAGTATTATTATCAATTAATACAGGAAAATGGAACAGAAAAAAATCATTATTTTAGCTAAGAGAAAAGACTCCTGGGATAGAGTATATGTTATTCTATTTTCTATAGTGGTATATTTTCTAGATCATTTTATGACTTTCAGTACACATAAATATTATTCTATGGGAGGAACACTTACAAGTAGTAATATTTCTTCCTGGCCAACCCATTATATTATGGTTTTTACTGTCTTTGCTCTTTAAAATGCCTACTGTTACTTGCAAAACTTATTCTCAATAAGGCAAAGTTGAATGAATGCCACAGTCTAGATTCCATACAAAAAGTAAACTGGCAAGCATGTTAGACATTCAAGTTAGACATTCAAGTTTTAAAACGACATCATCCATGTTGTGTTAATATGCTCAAGTTTGTTAACCTATAAGATTCAAATTTAAATGCCAAATTTTAAACATAAATTGAAAGCCTTAACTCTTTAGACCATTGCAAACCAAAAAGTAATCTACTTTTCCTGGGTAATATATTTTGAGGTATGCTAAGGAAACAACACTAATTGAGTTATTTGTACAGTAAGAGAAATCAATATTGAGAGTCTGTTAGGACTTCTTACCCACCCTACGTCACTCAGAAGAATTTCACCATATAATTCTATACATTTCTTACATCAAAGTGCCTTCATTTCCATTTGGAGGTTTATTTTAAAAGAGAAATGCATGTAAGTATCCAAATTTCGCTAGTATATTTTTAAATTTCTTGAATTTACTAAGCAAACTCATGGATTTGTTAGATCTGCAGTGGAAAACTACAAGTACAGGAGTGGGAAGATTATGATTTTAGAAAGGTGACAAAAGCAGAATTAAACAGGAGCAGAAATCTGTTTTTTAAAACAAAAATAGCTTTCTATACTGCAAAAAATAACACCATTTCCATTAATCTACATATATATTTATAGTCTTCTTTGAAAACTCATCCTGAACCTCTTAGAAAACCTTGGCAGTTAGTGAAAGTTTCTGTCACTTAGATCACTTCAAATAGCAGCTCAAATATTTAGCAGTCTCCCTAAATATCCACGACCATATACATGGTGAACAAAATAACATGAATGAATCAGGAACTTAGAGACAGAACTCCATTGGTTTGAACAGGGTATCATTTTAAGAATCCGTGAGTCTTGAAACATGGCCAGAAGAGGGGTAGAGAGGGCAAAATATCTGTAATATCAATAGTTTGGGCTACATGAAGACACAGTGTTAGTTGAAGAAATGTCTTCTTTATCTGAGAAAGAAAGTCATTATAGTTTGGCTAGAAAACCTAGTACGAAAGTCCTGTGCTTGTAAATGTGGACCCCGAAGAAGCCCAGCGAGCTCAGTGGCAGCTGACAAAGCACCAAGGCTAATTAGCTACAATCTTGTCGACAAGCACAATCCTGGCAGGAGCCCAGGGCTGCAGAGGAAACTTCCTCAAGCTATGGTGCCTGGGGCGGAAGGTGCACAAGACAACTCAGGCACAGCTAAAGAGGCCTTCAGGCAGCACTTGTCTCTTGTGCATATTGGCTTCCAGGAACATGAAAGGTACCTGGGTGACAGCAAAATAAAAAGCATAGCCAAGTTTCAAGAAAAAGTATGAAGTAGATACCAGGAACATGTTCCACTTTTAAATTCCCAACTAATATATCAGAGCGATGCAAACAAAAACAGCTTCCTCGAGAAGATATTATTTTTTTCCTCAAGAAGAAATTAAATGTTTTGTTTCTAATGATGCATAAGGAAAAAAAAATTCCTCATTCTGGTTACTTCTATAGAGTACCAAGTCTTTTTATGTTCTATAGGTTTCCTTTTGTTTAGATTGAAAGAAAGTGGTCAGGGAAAAGCCGAACTTTTAAATTAGGGTTTCTCTTTTGCTGGTAAATTAAAATGAGCTTCAGTATGCAAATACCTCTGATACTTCCACAGGCTGTTTTTAGCTTTTTTTGTAACTTACCTCCTTACACATGTTCAAAATGGATAATTGTTTCTGTGGTTTATATTCTGGGTTCTAATTTCAAATGTTAAAAGAACAGTCTTGGTAGTGAAACAAATTTGCTTAAGCTTTTTAGTAATTCAGGGCTGAGAATAAATTTGGAATGATGAAAAAAGGACTGCATGCATGAAAAAAATGTTTGCAATCAGGATGCAGGAAATAGGAAGAAGAACATTTCTGAAACAAAGCTGACACAGATAGGGATATAAACTTCTTCAGTAGACACATGACCTCGGGGAGCTTGTCTGTTTTTGTCTTTCAGTTTTCTAAAACTGTAATTTGAAGATAATAATTTAGAGTTCTAATATTGTTGTTTGAATTAAGTTACATTAGAGTTTGGAAAGCTCCTAAAAAGTGTCTGGTCTACAGTAACATTTAATAAAATTCTCTAAGGGAAACTGAACTATATCTGTCCAGAGATGATAATGAGAGGCTGAGTTAGGAAGGAAGTTGGCAGCTCAGGACACACTTAAAGAAAAGAGTTCCCTCTTTCCAATTTTAAATGAGAGAAACATTTCTGCCCAATTAGGGACATTTATGTTTCCACTTAAACTAAATTCTAAGATGAGAATTAGTAGAAAAATCAAAAGAAAAGAAGTACTAAAAAAGACACACGTGAAAGAGGCCGTCTCAGTTTATTAAATGCACTATTTCTTGCTCTGTTCACTGTGATATTTGGAGGCCAAGAAAGGGGTTTTGTGTGCTGGCATTTATTTTGGGAAGAAGGAGAAAGATTCCTGGGCTGTGAGTTCACAAAGGTGAGCACAAAAATATGATGTTCAAATATTAGATACTGAAATTACTACGAAAATAAATTCTGAGGCACAAGGAGAAAAAAGTAGGGCAGAAAAGGAATTCTGTATATATTCTTACCTTTCAGTTAAGGTCTAGAAACAAGTGAAAGACACTAATCATTTACTTGACAAATATTTTATGAGTATTCTCTGGAATCCCAGGAGCTTACTACTTGAAGTTTTGAAGACAGATTATCCTCATGGAACTTACACTTTGGAGGGAAGATGTACAAATAGTAATAGTACACAAAATATATAAACATGTAATATAAAACAACAAAGCAATATGTGCTACTGAAAAACAGGAAGAAAGGAAGTCGTATGGCAAGAGTCATGGTAGGAGGGGAAGCAGTTATTCCAGTTTTAAACAGGACATTCACAGGAGGGTTCACCCTACGAAGTGCAAAGGATATAGGCTAAACAAGAGGAGGAAGAAGCTACATAGGTGGTTGGGAAAATAGTATTCTAGGCAGAGGAAACAACAAGACTGAATTAAGCAGGAGCACTAAGGTAGGGACACCACTCTGATGCTGACACTGGAAAGAGCAAGGAACAAGTGTGACTACCGAGGCAAAAATGGGGGAGGAAGCAGCCAGAGGAGCAGTGAAGGAAACAGCTGAGATTAGTTAGTGATGCCTTTTGTGTTCCTTAAATATCTGAACTTTTGATCAAGGAGAGTTTGAGAACCATTGGAAAGACTGGAAGAATGTGCCCCCATTTCCAATTAAATATTTAGACATTCCCTCTCTATCTTTTTCTCAAGCTGAGGCAATGGGTACTATTAGTTAACTCTGATGAACCAATCGAGGAATAGAAAGATTATGGGCCTTGCATGGAAACAGAACTAGAACTTGAACCCAGAGGTATGTGATACCAAATTCCATACTCATAGTTCCTACTTTGTGAACATTATTACTTTATATAGGTCAATAATGTTATGTGTGTTTGTGTTCTATTCTACAGGCACATATTTATTGGCTGGCATAGTCTATAAAAAGAAGGAAAGTCAAATTTAAAAACAAAAAATATTTTATATGTAAAAATACTGGTTTCTGTCATAAATTGGATTAATCACAGACTTAGATGGCCAAGGGTTTGCAAAATAGGGAGTGTACTACTGATAACTCCGGTGTTCATTAATGTTTAGCCTGTAGTTTGCTATGTAGAAAATGCTTCCGTGCTGTTGAGATTTCCAGAATTTCCAGTGATGTTTGTACATAGCACATCAGGACTACCGTCTAGTCTGTGGTTATGATGGTATTAGGATGTTGACAAGATTTCTTCCCTTTGGATCAATGCAGCTTGACTGGTAACAATTCTGCTACAATTGATTAGCAAGTCTGAAATGAGCATGGAAAGATAGGTAGTACCACTTCAGCCATGAATTCTGCTATTATTAATAAAGCTTCATATGTCACTTGGCTTGATATTGACAACAAAACTATGGTCATTATTTAGTAAGAGGAACTCATAATCTATAGTTTCAATGTGTTTTAAATAGTAGTGATCTAATAGTCTACAGCACAGTGTCTGGCCTGTATAATGCATAGTTAATAATAGTCACTTTCTTATTATTGTTTTAATTGTTTATAATAAATACCTAAATAAGATATACGCCTTTCTTGGTCTTTTTCTGCACAAAACCATAAAACAAAGATGTATGTCATTCAAAAATTTCTACACTGTCCACAGAGGAATTTTTCCAATATGTTTTTCTTGAGAACTCATGTTACCTAGACTTAGGGTCTGAGAAAACTAACCCAAGATGTAGACCCTTTTTCTTCTATAGAATTTAGCCAACTGTGAGAAGGAGTCAGCCACTTCACTGTGTGGATGCAGTGTGGCTCCTTTGGATATATGCAACAGTGCGCAACTCCAGTATCTTACCTGCAATTCCAGATAGACCAGTGCATTCAGAAAGTTCTTGGGCTGCTAGCAGACAAGAAACAAAGGAAGGGAGCAGGTGGAAATGCTTTGCTTGATGAAAAGGCAAGACAGAAGAGAAAGGGAGTGAAAGAAGAGTACGAAGAAGAGTGATCGGAGGGTGAGAAATACGCCTTATTACTTTCTACTTTTGGCTAAAGAAAAACTTTATTTCTTTGTGCATGGCCCAAAACAAATCAGCTTCCTCAGTGTCACCAGTGAGTAAACCCATCTACCTCCTCGTAAAGGAAAACCATGTAGGAGAAGCATTAGGGGTACCATTTTAACACTGTCTTATCTTAAGCAGTCAAAGTCCTGTGCCACTGATTTCCTGAAATATATGAAGAAAATGAGCTTTGCCCTAGTCAGGGCCCAATACTTTAGAATTTTTAACAGCCTCTCTAAGCCAAATTTTATTTATTTTGTCTTCTGCTAAAATATCTACATCAGATCACAAGGCATGGACTTCAAAATGGCCATTATAGCAGAACATACTTCTGTACAGAAAAATTTCCCCATTTCTTATGATGTTTTAAGTCTTTCCAGTGCTATTTTCCAGACAAACTTTTCTTTCCATGTATTTTCTCTATGAAAGGTTATTCAATCAGTAAACTTTTTACCAAACCTATTGTAAATTAGCTGAAGAGCAGGTCTTTTTTATTTATGCAGAATACTTATATTTAACTGTGTTCTTTATAGCATCTTTAGAGGACACTACATAATGTTGAATCGTAGTTGTAACTCTCAATTAATTCTGTTCAAAATTTCATATTAAAACCAGGTGTGGTGGTATAGGTCCATCATCCCCAGCACCCTTGCAAGGTGATGCTGGAGAACTATAAGTTCAAAGCTGCTTTGAGGAAAAAAAAAAAAAAAAAAAAAAAGCGGTGGAGGCTGTAGCTCAATGGAAAGGCCCTGGGTTCAATCTTCAGTAAGGGCCTCTCCAAACTCATGATACAGAGAATGTTGAGTCTAAAGTGCTGAATTTTACACAATGCTCTTCTTATTCAAAGAAGGTTCAGACTGGTACTTGGTCATTACAGACAAACATGGGAAATGGGCTCGGCAAACTCTAGGGTTATATACTTCTATGTTATTGGGAGTCAGGCACTGCAGAGAAATTTTGCAGTGAGAAACAAAATTAACTAAGACATCTTCGTTCTTCCTTCAACTGAAGTGGAATTCTTTCTAAGAAATTGTTTCCTAACTTTTAACTGTCTGGAACTATGCTTTTGTTCCCACTAACGTTAAGAGTTGCAAGTCTTCACATTCCAGTCTACTACAGTGAAATTCAACGCTTGGAATTCAATGAGATACATTTTCAAATACTGAAAATGTTTGAATAAAGCAATAAAACTGAATCTATATTTTCCTCTTACATAAGATTTTTGTTGGTGATTTTAATGATACCTTCAACCTGATCAGGGGAAAAAATGCCAGGAAAATAGGAAATTGCTTCAAAACAAGACCTTTAAAAAGAAGAAAGTTTTTTTTGTTTGTTTGTTTGTGTGCAAATATTGAGGTGAAAAGGACCTTGTGAGATCGATACTGACATCTGATACTGAGAGACACTGACTTACTACAGGCTCAATTTAAAGATAAAGTAGGGAAATGTAACTCTCATGAAACTGAAATATATTTGTCTAACAGTAGTTAATACAGAACCTTAAAATGTCAAATAAGTCATAAATGTCAAAAAGTCAAGTGTTGGGCAGGGGATTTAGCTCAGTGGTTCTGGAGCCAGTCTTGCAAGTGCAAAAGCCCGAGTTCCATCCCTGGTTACTGGGTGTGGAGACTCATGCCCACCAGCAATTAGGACAACATACCACAGTGCCAGGCATGGTGGCTCACACCTCAAATCCCAGCACTCAGGAGGCAGAAGGAGGAGGACTGCTGTGAGTTTGAGGCTTAACTTAGGGCCAGCATGAACTACAGAGACTCTGTCTCAAAAAAAGAAAAAAAAAGCCAAGTATTAAAAGTTGTTTTGTTAATACAATTTAAAACATGTTTTCAGTATAATTTATAAATCAAGGTGTTGACCTAATCTCAAAAAAAAAAACACTTAGCTTTGATTAAATTTTAAAATTTATTATTATTTATTTTTTCAGGGAAGATTATTTTACATATTCATATATATTAATATATATTATATATTCCAAAGAAAGTCTTATAAATATATGACATAGATATTAAAACCTGAAGGGACTTAAGAGGATTGATATTCATTTGGTAATACTCATTCGACCTACTGGAAGAAGTGAAATGCTGTATGTTTTATAGAATCTGAGAACTGCACAATTCTTAGAAATTAAAACTTTTTATTTTCATCTGTTAGAAGGTTTTGAGCTATAGCTAACAATATATAACAATGACTATAAGAGAATAGACATATGCAGTGAAGACTTACTGTCTCTGTAAGACACTCATAAAAAGGAAGGCAAAGGGATGTTTGTGTCATTTAATAGTGTATGGAATATATTCCAAATCATTTCTCTTGAATTTCTCCTGATTTTTTCAGTTGGAATATGGCTACAAAAACTATGAGCATAGCACTCTCACACATCAATGTCTAGAACTGTAGAAAACAAATGAAACAAAGCTTTTACTAACAAGTCTTTTATACACAGAATAAAGATTTCTGAAGAAATTTCTTCCAATTCCATTGGGCATAATTAGGCTATATGCTCACCCTATGCTCTCAGAGAAACTAGGAACATGGATATTGTACAGATGGGACAGAAAATGAGGGACAGGACTCTTGTGCAGGCCATCGGTGGTGTAAATCAGCAGTAATGGTAATGCAGTTAAAGAGATTGGACTTTAATGCCAAACTTCTAACACCAGGGCCTGTCGTATCTATCTCTAATCTACCTTTTTGAAACAATTAACTATCTCAATTATAAAGTAGGGGATTAAACACTTTCTACTTCAATTCACATGAACTATTTTTATTATAAAATATTTGGCTATATAATAAAATACTACATTGTTTCATTAGCTCTACACTAACACATTGAATATTGATATCTATATGAGAGATGGTCTGGAGACTTAGAACTCATAAAATCAAGTTTTCAGAAATGAAAAGTGTCATGTTAGAGTGATAAGTGAAATTCTATCTTACTGGCCTATTTAACTGATTAACAGTTGAGAAGTCACATAGTAATCTCCAAAGTATGTGCTATGCATTTTCTTTCCTTCATGACTGCAGAAATTAAATATGTGTCATAATCCCTTAGTGTTTGAGTTAGAATTTAAGCTTGTTTTTTAAGACTCCAACCCTATTTAGTAAGTGCATGCATGTGTGTGTGTGTGTGCCAAATATG
This sequence comes from Petromus typicus, assembly GCA_004026965.1. Classification (NCBI taxonomy): domain Eukaryota; kingdom Metazoa; phylum Chordata; class Mammalia; order Rodentia; family Petromuridae; genus Petromus; species Petromus typicus. The sequence goes on from PVIR01002211.1 coordinate 49,653, forward strand.
TTTTAGATAAATCTTTCCTTTAATTTTTGGGAAACTGCAAAAAGAACAATTTGAGCAGATTCAAGTAGAGAAATAACTTGGCAGGTAAGAAGAAACACTGAGTGGGTGTTTGTTTTTACCAATTAATAATTACCGAGGACAAATACAATTATATTACGAGAGACATCAAATGTTTACTTTAAATATGCATAAGATCTAAATGGAGATCAAATTTAACATATTGAATTTGGACTAAACTGGGTTGAGAGAATTTTGAGATTAGAATGGACAGATATTAGAATGGATAAGAGTAATACAGTAAAGCAATCACGGGGCGAGGAAATTCAAACTGTTCTTCAGCTGAGAAAAGAAATGACTGAAGGTTGCAAGACAGGCTGAGGATGGTTGTGTACAAAATTTAAAGCTATATAGAGGAGAATTACAATACTCATTTTGAAAAACTATAAATGGATTAAACAAATATATAGAGTGTCCACCAGTATCAAGCCAGTGATTGATGGTAGGAATGCAGAATCCTGTAGGAATGGGTCTAACCTTCATTTTAAGGACAGTAACATAAAACAATTCATATAGATTAGGAAAGAGGCTTCCTTTCTATTTATGTACTGGTATTCATGAATTAAGTTCTTCAAGATAATTATGTAAAATGCAAGTTACATTAGTATTAAATTTTCTAATACACAATAAGAGACTATTTTAATTGATATGCTAGTTGGTTTAACTTATACTACATACAAGTTTATCTTGGTTCATTGAAAAGAAAGACTGGAATTATCTGTATCATCTGTTTCTTACTAGTAAGTATCTTTTTGGTTTATGTCTTGTGCTCTGAGTAACTACTTGGAAGACAACAACGCACAGTGTAGGAACTACTGTTATTTCTTATTATTTGATTATGAAATTTTATGTTTTGACAAATAAAAATTTACAAAGAGAATTATGTCAAGTATACTTTGCAAAGGTATAATGTAAAAATAATGTGAATATTGACTATTTTAAGTTTTTTCCTAGTAAAATATCATGTTTATATTATGCTGATAATATTGATAAGAAATATTTAATTTGCATTTACCATGCACTAAGCACTCTTCAAAGTGTTCTAACATCACAATGATTTCAAGGGAATCATTCCAGAATGTCTAATATACTAATAAGGAATCTGAGACTTAGTCATGTGACGTATTTCCCTAACTAAGATGACAGAGCTGACAACTCTTAGAGATAATCTGTGTACAGTTTAGACAATGTCCTTTGTATTACCAAGATTTAGGAGAACTAGAATAAACATAGAATATAAGAATCAGATCTTTCACAATTTCTCCACAGTCCTCCCCAAAACTTCAGAAGAACAAAAATAATATGGTTCTGCAATAATTGATTTACTTGTTTGATAAAATTGAGCTATAAATGTTTGTTTGCATTTTTACTAAAACGTGTAAGTATGGCAGTAATTTGTCTCCAAATTCTAATGTTCAAAGATACATATTAAAGAAAATTATAGATTTTGCCTTTATTTGATGATATCAGTGAAAACAGAATCTATTTTAAGTACAACATGTGAAGAAAGACGTTCAACAAAAATGCTCTAGTCATTCAGCCTGACATATCTTTGTGAAGTGGGCAGAAAATTAAATTGTGTGAAATTAGAGGAGAAAAATCACACACCATGAAAAGTAACATGTCCAATGACAGTGCAGGTCATGCTTCTACTGAGGTAACAGTGAACTGTACCATATGGGCTTCAGAGATGTTAATGAGGATTGTGCAATTGCCTTTCTTCCTATGTTCTGAATTGTTATCCTTGAACAACCTCAAAATATCAAACTTTTAAGTTAGTTTTATAGACTGACACTATTTCAGTACATTTAACTTATAATATTGAAGTTAATTTCATTATATATAATTTTAATGTCTTCAGTTGTTCTCACTTGAATTTTGCTTTTCAAACTAATATTGTGATGTTCTAAATTTTGACTCTTTTGCAATGTCCCAGGGCTTCAGTTGAGCATGTAAAATTGGAATATGATATTCACTGCTAAATATTCAAATTTTTACAACAAATGTTTTTGAGGTAAATTTAAGAATCTATTTTCTCTTTGGAAATAAAATAAAATAAGATGCAGACGTAGATTTTCAGAAGCAACTGTATCAGTGTAGAAGATGTGAAAAGAAAATGGTAAATCTAGGCAGTAAGTAGGCCCAAATATTACCAGTATGAAAATTATTAAAATGTGCTTTGTACCTCAGATAGAAACAATTTGATGTCTAATCATATTAGAAGGCTTAAGATTTCATCCTTAATTTTCCTTCTGGGAGGAGGAAGATAGGAGACACTGAGAAGCGTAATTCTTACAAAGTACGCAAGTTTCAATACAACTCATCTGACCAAGCAAGCACAATGTTAAGTAGTAGTAATATACCTAAAACATCTAACAAGAATTCCTGGCAAGTGGTAGCAGTCAGTACACATCAATTACCTTTGGAATTCAGGAGCAAGGTGAACTCTCTTTGAATAAGGGATCAGTTCATTTAGCCATTAGAGGGGAAAAATATAAGTACACAAGGAATGGATATTTCAGCATAAGGAAGTAGCAAGAAAGAGTAGTGATGACAGCCAAGTGACAGTCAAAACAATTTCCTGAAGAATGTAAAATACTCTAATTGTAGGTTTTTCAGTGAGTTGGGACATTTTTTTCATGTAACAGTGACTGAGCCATGCTTTTGTAATTTACTATACTGAACGCAGGAAGGTTAACAGCTCTAGAAACAGTGCCAGTCAACTAAAAATACTGTCCCTGAAAAGTGTCAACAGAAAGAGAAGAGCTGGAGGATATAGCTTATGAAAAAAGGCAGTGAGAAATGACACTGGAAACGAGGTGGACACTAAATGCCCTGTATATATCTTAATTGTGGTCAAGGAGACTCTAGGAAGGTTTAGGAAAAGATGAATGCTATCAGTATTTGGAGGTATTGAAATTAAAGGATGGTTTAATTCAAGAAGATGAATTAGGCATTTAATGACAAGTGGGCTGAGTTAAGGAAAATGACAATGTAAACATGGTCGGGAGGGCTACACAGTCAGTGAGAATATATATAAAGGAAAAGACAGCAATGGCAAATTCTCAATGGAAAGAGGCACTGATTCCAATACCTAATTAAGATTTTTATCTGCTTTAGGACAGCTGATTTTTCCTCTTTGCAATATCAACCAATGAAATGTTCATTCTTTCTGTGATTTCTTTGATTTACTTTGCATTTACCATGTTTTATCAAGTTTTCAGAAATGAAAAGTGTCATGTTAGAACGATAAGTGAAATTCTATCTTACTGGCCTATTTAACTAATTAACAGTTAAAGAGCAGCCTATGTGAGGAGCCTATGGTACACATGCCACAACTGGCTGCTTGTTATCATTGAAAGCTCTCAAAGGTTCATCATAACCACCATAGAACAAAGTAAAGCAACCAATTAGTGACTCTAAGAATACTTGTGGATCTTAATTTCTTCTTTAATTTTACTAAAAAACCCAAGTAACTTAAGGTTATTTGTTTCTTCTTGAATAGATTCTAAAGTAAAGGCTAGCAATAATGGTTATACATGGCAGCCACACTGATCACCTCTATAAGAAGGGCATTCATGGCTTTTATAGTATGTGTTGTGCTGGTAAGTCCAATAACAAAGGCATTTTGTGTTCTTAAAAATATTCATATGTGGCTGCTCAGATAAGCTGCGTAGAAATGTTCAACAACATTTGAGAGATGCAGGTGAAAACAACACTGAGATTTCATATCACTCCAAAAAGAATGGTTGTTATCTCGAAATGAACCAGCAACCATGGCCTCCCCACGGCCAGGCTGTGGGGAGAAAGGAATCCTGCTCCATTGTTGGTGGGAAAGTAGACTGTTACAATCAGTATGGAGATCAGTGTGGAGATTCCTCAAAAAACTAGGATTAGAGCTCCCATTTGACCTTACTACTCCCCTGTTAGAAATATAAACAAAAGAATTAAATGATTCATATCACAGCTACATTTATGCACCCACGTTCATAGTAACTCAGTTTGTGATAGCTAAATCTTGGGAACAACCCAAATGCCCATCAACTGGAGACTGGAAAAAGAAAATGTGGTTCTTTTATACAATGGAATTTTACCCTGCCATAAAGAATGATAAATTTGAGTCATTTATACTCAAACGGACATACTTGAAAACATACTCATAAGTGAAATAAATAGGTCACAGATGTGTAAATACTGTATCTTTTCTCTGATATGAGAAATTGAAGATATAAATGAATTCTAGGGTGTATGACATATATTATGAAAAAAATATTCAAGGGAAAAGGGGGTCAGGGTATATAATGTCGGGGAAAATGTGATAGTAAAATATAGGAAACAAAGCTTATGTATGTACAGGATAAAGGATTGTTGGGTGAGCAAGGGATTGGGAAAAATGAGAATTAAGACATGTCATATATGTGTACAAATTTTCAATGTCATTTGTGATCATGATGTGTATATAAAATGTACCAATAAATTCAATTAATTAATAAAAAATCAGAAAAATCATGCTATGTATCTATGTTAAACAGCCAGTAATTAATTGTTCTCCAATGATATATATCATGATATTCAATAGGTTAATTATATGTTACTTCAAAAAGGATTTGCTTTCTTGTTTACTCTGTTGACTTTCAGGTTCCTACTTTTCTTGGTGTGATAATTTGTATTTCTGTAAAATTCTGTAAAATCTCCACTAATTATTTTCCTTCTCAAATAAAGGAGCTGCAAATTCAAATCTACAAACTTAGATAGTAGGTTTGCAGAGGGGAGCATGGTAAATGAGCCTGAGCATGCCTCGCTTTCAGCATTCTTACCAACTATTATGCTAGACAAGCAGAATGCGTATTGCAGATGCACTTGACACATGGACTGTTAGCTGAGATCCTGAGCCATAAAGCCTCCTTCAGTTCCTCCATTATTAATGGCTGAACCACATGGGGCTACACAAGGTGTTGGTGCCATTCTTTTGCTGGTTGAGGAATGGCTAGTGTTTCCTCATTTGTAAACTTCTTGCTTCATCCAGAGGCTCAAAAGGAGTCATAGAGATACAGTCTTTTTTAATATAAGCACAGACCAGTGTCGGTGGTACATTTTAAGGAGAAATGGGCCTCATTTCAAATCTTAAGGGCTTTGTTGACAGTTGGGAATTAACTGAAGGGAAATGGTAAAGTTGCAGAGATCAGGAAGGTTTTGCATGGACATCAGCTCGCTGCCAGCCTGGTAGTAGTTTTTGCAGATTCGCCACAGCCAAGATGCTAGAACACAATTAACAAGAATGGGCAGAGTATGTGGTAACTGTAAATCTTGAGCACACACATTATTTTCTAATAAGCTTATTCTTTGAAGCACAATCACATTTCTTCTAATTAATTTTAATTCCATATCTGGCTCTGAGTTAGACTCATTCAGCAATTAGCTTTTGTCTAACCAGGTAAAGGAAAATCTACTGGTTAATTCATGCTGTACAAATGAGAATTTTCTATGTCCCATGTTCTCCAGGCCTTGTTAGAATGCAGTTATTTTCACCAGGCACTTCTTATTTTATAGACTGTTATGAAGCTTATAGTTATGATTATGTAATAAAAATGTAAACAAAGCCTATCCTGACATTTAGTCCCAGCATTAAAAATAATCTCTGGACTCAATAAATAAGCCTGAAATCAAAGAGTTATTTCCAGAATCCCAAAATATGATTGAGATCATGTGTTGCTACTAGAAGGGAAAGCACACACACACACACACACACACACACACACACACACACACACACACAGACTACTACAGTCTACAGATGCATTTATCTTTAGAATTTCACAGAAATTTAATTTCTCCAAAATGTGTGGGAATTTTTTGCTTCTATATGTGAGCAATATAGGTGAGGGAGAAATAAAGTAATTCGCAGAGTTTCATACATTAGTAAGAGTCAGGATTCAAAATATTGGTCCTCCCAAAAAACTGCTTTGTTTCTAAATAGCTTTAAAAGTATCCATTGTTTCATACATTAGCTCTTCCTTTCTGAAGACAAGCAACTATTTGATTGACCTTCTTCCATGAAACTGCCAAATGTGGGATAATGTGAGAATGTACTTCTCTTGTCTGTTTTCATGTGTCTATCAATAGGGGCCTGAAAGGTGAATCAAAAGCAAGATTTGATCTGATTTGGCCACTCATAACCATAACTAATCCATAACCAGTGAGATGGGAAGTAAACAAATGCCTTCAAGTTATAAAACAAGCAAACACACCCCAAGTTTCTGACTGCTACTGAACTCACTGAAGGGTTACTGCAAACAATTTAAAAGTTACCTTCAACATTTGAGCACTTCTGGTTATTTAAAAATAGCACTTGAAGTTGAGCAGTCATTTATCAAGAATAAAATAACTGAGGACATCTCCAGAGAAAATAAATTCTGGGAAGATGTAAATCTGAGAAAGTTAAGAGCTCCTGAAGACCACATAGTCCCTGTGATTCAGATGCAGTCAGAAGAAGCCCTAGTACACCGGGGCTTCAGGGAGGGAGCTGCCAGGCCAGGGCTTGGGAAGCACAGCTTTTGACAAGGTCCACAAGAAAATAATGGAGATCCAGAAACTCAAAGTACAAATTCTGCCTGAACTGCTCCTTTTAAAACAATTTGCTGGGATCTCATTACTTGCCTTCATTCCCTCAGGCAGTTTTTGACAGCAAAGTGAACTCGATGATAGACATATTTAAAGAACACATAATTTATACCTAGATAAAGAAATTAAAATAAATGCTATCATTCTGCAAAACAGACAGCATCTGAAAACACTAAATAGTTGTTTTAATTTTGTAAACAGCCTCATCTAAAATACAAAGTTGCATTTTTCCTGTTATTATTCTTTTCCTAAAACAGAAAAACACTATCAGTTTCACAGTTTCAGCAATTTTTAAGAAGGGGCTAAGATCCCAGGCTTAGCTTACTTTCTTCTTTATACATGGCCCTAATGAAAATAATTCCACACTAAGAGTAAACATAATTTTAAAAGGTTTTAGGATTGAGTTAAAATTTTTATTATGTCTTTGATAAGATATCAAATGCAACTCCTTACTATCTATTATTTGGTATATCTAACCAACATTGAAAAATTTAATAATGATAAAGGTATCACAACAAAATCCTCTGGGCCTTCTGAATCTTTCAAAATTTAATTATCTTTCAAATTATTTTAAATTATGGAAACCATTCATGGTTTCCTGGTACCAGGTTTGCATAGATTCCAACAGGGAAGAAGTGTACTAAATAACAACAGTGTACTAAATATATGATGAATGAATGACACAGTGAATTTCATGGTAGGATTTCAGGAGAGAAGGCAGGAGACACAATTGGAACATTTGGGCCAACCAGTTGTGAGAAGGTGACGCTGTGAGGCTGGGTTACTGCTGTACATAGTGTTCTACCCTTTCTGACTCAGTTACTACTTAGTATACTGATAACCAGTAAGTTATTAGTTGATTGAAGCTGAAGAATTAGAATTGAAATATTTCTCAAAGTTTGTTATTATTGCATCTATATTTCTAGGGCCAAGACATCTTGACATCTTGGAATTTGGAAATCAGTTATTTTTTCTTGCTACTATTTTGATTAAACATTTTTAAACAAAATGTTAAATGAAGATTTTATAATTCAAAACAAATGTAAATATTAGTTTAACTGGTAAACTCAATCTGTAAAAAAAAGTGTGTGTGTGTGTGTGTGTGTGTGTGTGAGAACTGGGGAGAGGATTGAAAGACGAATTAAGAAATGCATGTGCAGGTACTAACGCCCCACAATGAATATAATCACTATAACTATGAACATATGCCAATATGAATAGATTTATAGAAAAAATTGAAATAATTATTTCCCCAAATATGGTCCTTGCAATGTATATTGAAAATACTTTACGCTGCGGGGTAATTTACTTATTTCAAAATATGACTGCCTTTTTAATAAAATGCAGGCTTGATTTTACCATGCAATACTTCACATACAGAGTGAAGAGCCATGCACCAGGGCTATTCCACTACTGATCTCAGATCCTGTCATGCTGAGCAACACTTAAATGCCAGAAGATGGTCCTCACAGAAATAAGGCAGCCAGTAAATACTTGTGAATTCAACAGTACATGAATAGCATGAAAAATGTTTGAAAAATAACATACTTTATAATTTTATAAATTTTAAATATCTACAAAATGAGCCACAACAAACTACTGGTATTGGTCAAGCTGAATGAACATGAAAAAATCTAATTTTGCATACCACAAAAATCAAGGGAGAGAAGATAAAAATCCTAGCAAAAATCCCTTTCTTTGGTGCATAAGTATGATTTCAAGTACTTTTCGATTTAATAAGAATGAGGAATTCCTATAATGCATGTCATATGTTTCCTAGTCTTATGCCCATAAAGTTGCCACAATAAAAATCTCAGTGACTCAGTGATGTGACCAATTATTTTCTAACAGTATCAATGTCTATTTATTCTTCTATTTGGCATATCTATTTATTCATCCATTTATTTTCCTAATTACTTCTATCCATATAATTATTTTGTTTTTCTTTGGCAAATATTAGATTCAACTATCTCAATTAATTGCATTTAAGACTAAAAAAGTAAACACATTATTCTTAGTGGATGTACCAAGAATGTTATTATCCAGGAAAGGATATCACAGGTGCAAATCATGAAACTGTTTCATCACTATGGGCGACTTCTAAACACATCTCAACGGAATTTTTCTCAGCACTTCTGCTCTCTAGGCTGAGATTTCAGGGACTAAATCAGGCACCTTATCACTGCCCCACATTTAAACTTGTTTCTAGGAGAAATCCATAAGGCTGCCCTGGATGCCTTTGTTTGGAGGTTCAAAATGGTCCTATGGGAAGTCTCTTTAGTTTTATAGCAACTGGGAAAACAATACAGCTTCTCATCTGGTTTGAAGAGCACAAGCTTTAGGTATGTGACCAAAATTATAGTCAAACCTTCCAGATCATTAGCATGTAGCACAATCCAGAATGTATTCTCTTTAGCTTCCAAGTTTTCAAGTAACAAGAGTAGTTTGTGGGGCACATTAAGAAGCATGCATTATTGGGGGAATTTCAAAATGTATTACTGGATAAAGTTGGATCACATTCGTTTAGCTGTTGAGAATTTGCCTACACAGTTCTGCATTCTAATGTGATGCCATCAATTTGTTTCCTATGGTTACTACAAGAAAAAAGTTTCAGATCTAAGTACACATTTTCAATGTAATTTCATATCCAGTATGAAGTGAATAAGATTGTATTACTCATTATCAGGTATGCACATACATTAATACAGGTTTAATTAAATTTACCTAATTATTAAAAATGATCTCCAGGAAGTTAATCTATATTACCACTGTGATTTCTTTTTTGTTTTTCAGCATTTAGTTTTTTTTTTTTTTTTTTTTTTAATTAGTATGTTTGCAGAATGCAATGCCTATGAGCCGTGGGGGGTAGAACACGTGACTTCCATTCTATGTCCCTCTTTCTCATGGATGACAGGGTGTTCCTGTGGTCACCTTCTCAAGGAATGGCAGATACATTCAAATTTGAAAAAAAAAATAAGGTTTACCTATCAAACGTCAACTTGAAAATCCAAACAGACTGGGAGAATGCAAAGTGAGCAAAGAGGTGGTTTTTCTTACTTTCCTTCTCACCAGGGCAAAATTCTAAGGCTGGGAAAGGTGACAAAATGACAGGTATACAAAAAGGATCTAGGTGCTTGTGATATCACTGAGGACAAAAGTATTCCTTTTACTGATACACCCAGAACAAAAACCCTTGGTGGAAGGGAGCAACAGAAACCTCAGATGACTTGGAGCTCCTGCACAGAAAAGCGGGGCTGGATACGTCAGCTGAGACCAGCTCACAGAGTCTTCTTTAGCCTAGAGCAGAATTTCTCTAGCGAAAAATGCACAGGGAGCCAGCAGGACTAACGTGTCCTTGGAAGGAGAAAAAGGGGGCTGCAGTGGAAACTGGCAAGCACCAGTGACCACAGACCAGACTCCAAGGATAAAGTCTCAGTGGGTGCCAGCACGGAGAGCTGATGACACTGAGGGCCAGATGGCCCCCACCTGGCATTCTGAAGACAGTCCTGGAGGACAGTCGGTCAGGGCTGATTGAGATTGAGCTTCTGCCACTTGATGGAATGGAGGCCCAGAATACAAATTACGTTCAGCAAGGAAAAGACACAGAAAACAGTGTCTCTGATGTACTTGAACACTTGAGCTTATGCACCAATTGTCTCTGCTACAAATCCATGAATGATATGTGACAATTATTATTAATAGCTAAATATTCCATTCTAAGCATTATATTTACATAATACACCTGGACTTTTTACTTACAATTTTCCGTATCTTAACCATTTCAACTATAAATCATATAATTATTTTAGCTGTAGTTTACTTTTCATTTCTTAACCATGGTATATATCAAAATGTATTATCATTCCACCTCTCATGTTTACTTTTTTCGCTGATAATCCTCTTAATCTTGGCAAAGAAAAAATGCACTTTTGGTATACGACAACAATAATACTTCATCAATTTCAGAAGCAAAACATTGTCTCATAGTCTTCATTTCCCCTACTAATGTATTTGTACATGACTTTAGTTTAGATTCATGTCCTATAATTCTCAACTCTTTATGTACATCGATATGATCAGCATATTAACTTTCAAAGTCTATTCTTTGATTAATTTTCTCATATTTTTATCAAATTAGACAGGTATTATTTAAAATACAGATTTAAAATGCAGATTTAAAATTCTGAGCTAGAATCTCTAACTGTAGGATGATGTCTTAACAGCACATTCTGCTAAAGGAGCAGGGAATATCGTCACCCAAACACAGAAAAACCAGCACACTCTGTCGGCATGGCACCTGGGACCACAGGCAGGTGGACAGGCTCCATGGGATCGCCTCTAGTCATGTCCATCCCTTACACATGTCTGAAGAAATCATGATTCCTTTTCCTGCCTGGATTCACCAAAACTTAGACTTTCTCCTTAATATCATTCTTGTCAACTCTAAGTTTTAATGGACTCCTAACTGTATTATGCTTTTGTAATAGCCTTATTTGTCACAGTCATCTCTCCAATGTGCTTTACACTGCTTCTAATATTAGTGTTTTCTTTTTCTCTTTTCTTTTCTCCTCTTTTCTTTTGGACAGGGTCCCACAGTGTAATCCAGCCTCGCCTTGAACTCACACTCCTTTGGTCTCAGCATCCTGAGTGCTAAGATTACAAGTGTGCCACCACAACCACTGAAATACTGGCATTCAAAAACATAATGCAACCTGAAAAGAATAGAAAATAGCTACCATAAAATTTATTTTTTGCTGCTCTACAAGCTAATTTTTAAAAAATTCAATATGTACTAGTAACATTTTCCACTACAGATTAAATGGAAGTACTTTTCTACCATGCAAATATATCACATTCCTTTAAAAAAAAAGTCTGCCTGTCCTGCAAGCCTTGGATAGAAGATAATATGTCCTCTGACATCTACTAATGGACAATGATCACAGACTAGTGCAGGTGGGAAATGCTATTTCAGGGTAATAGCTCACACCTGGAAAGGTCTATTTTTTCCCTCTAAGATCTTTTTACACAGCAGTGAAAATAAACTAATTAGGTCAAAGCATCACATTGGGACCCATGAGCTATGAAGGTCTCTCAGTTGTGTCCCCACAAGAGGCCACTGTCCAAAGGCAAACAAATAATAAACTTCAACCAGAACAGATCTTTTGATTAACCATTTCCCTTTGCAGATTAATTGCCACTGGGTTTGACTGCAGTCAAATTCATGTGAAGCTCATAGGGGAGAAAACTGGAATAGAGGGACAAAGAAGATGCAAAGGAAAACAGAGAAACAAGGAGGCGATTAAACTTTACAGGCCCACAGCCTTTTCTCAGACCCACGTATTGTGGAACCGGGCTTAGGTGACACATGAGTCACAGCCAAAGCTCCAAACCTGGGTTCTTCAGCTGCACCACCTATCTAGCAGCACTCAAAGAAATGCCAATCCCAGACATGGACACATCTGCTTTACCCACTTGGAAATCTCACTCACAACACAAAAGGAAAATGCCAAAATGCAAAATTAATAAAAGTCCCAACCTTTTCCTTTGTAGATTCCTTCTGTGGTTTAGTCAACTCACTGAGGACTTTTGACCTCATAACAACTCTTTGTAGTGTAAACATCTACTAATAAACAACCTCAAAGTGAAACTCTTAGATACAGGTTGGGGGACTAGAGAGAGCAGTTAAGATATCCAAATGTATAGGGTCTATTCTTACCTAGTGCAGCAGTACCTCTTCGTTCAATGAAGTTTAACTTTGGTTTTCATTTATTGAGGTAGACAGAGCTGTTTTTTTTTCCTTGTAGCTTCTCTGTGTTTCACTCGGACACTTATTTATTTATAACTTCACTTACTGATCTCCTATAACACAATGCACTGTGAGAAATATATGAAGACCCAAAGTGATAGGATGTTCCACATCTTCAACCGTAGTGAATAGCCTGGAACATACCTAATGTGTATTTAATATAAAACTAAAATATGTTTTGAAAATAAAGACAAACTGTAAAATTAGAAAAATAATTGTAATTCCATTATCCCCTGTAGTGCTTCTTATATTTTGGTATTTCTTTGCTTATTTTGTCTGTTGCATAAATTATGCTCATATTTTTAAAATTTTGTTGGCACATATTTGCATTCACTGTGGGGAATTGGTACACAGGTACATAATACTGTTCAGTTTTTTTTTTTTCTTCCCTCCACTCTCTTCTATATTTCCAGCCTGAGACTCCTTTACTCATTTTATAGAATTAATTAACATATATAGATTAAATCTCATCCCATTATTCCACCTTTGATCATGTTTTTTAAACTAAATTTAATAGTTAGGGAACATTATCCATCCTACTATTGCTAAATATTTGGTTTCATTTTTGTTCTAACTGTACAGAATTATTTTATTCAGTATATTTAAATTTTGCATTTACTACATGCCAACAAATAGTGCTCATCGTCACATGTATAACATAATATCTATAATCATGGAGCCAGAAAGAACTACAAAAGATAAAAATACAATTAGATGTGTGGTTATAAGTCTACTAATAGCTGGTACCATATTACAAGGAGTTTTCTTAGTGACAAAAATGGCCAGATGATAGCCACATGAGATAGCCCACCCAAGTCCAATGTGGTACAGAACCAGATAAAATACTATTTTAGGTATTTGTATATATGGCATGTAGGTAAGGACTGCAGTATTGCTCCATCTCTGGTGTGACTTAATGCATGGGACCTCTCAGGAGGCATTATCAGTGATTCATGCAGTCTTATAAGTCTCTGGGACCTCGGAAAGCATTTAAAGTCTCTCAGAACGAGGAGAGGGATACATGCTGTTTGAAGAGGTCTCCAGACATCCATATTATGATCCCACCCTTACTCTCCCACAATCTCTTTTCTTTATCTGTGAAAAGTCATGGTTAGAAGTATGAGGACCAGTCCTCTGGTGTGACTGGAGCATGAAGGGGAATACTAGGAGGAAGAGAGACCACAAAGGTTAGATTAGCTGTTCATACTTGGCTTTGAAACAGATGCGGAACCAGGAAAGGTCTGGAAGCAGTTCAGTGAAGTGGTTAGATTTGGACTGAGAGTGACAGATCCAAAGGTAATGTAGTAGAAATCTGAGCAAGGAGGGGCTGCAGGCGAGAAGAATAATTCTACAATGAAAGATGAAGGTGCTAAGCTAAGGAGGCTACACAATTTTCCTACAGAGTTATCCTCAGAGTTATTAGGAATGGTTTCATTGATAAATTGTTGTAACTATATTTCTATCTTCCAAAACCTATTTTCAAGTTACTTTCTAAAAATGATGTCTGAGTGTACACACATGAGTAATAAGCAAATATATAAAAGGTGTATGTAAGTATGCCATATTAGTATCTGCCTTTCCAAATGGATCATTATCCATACCACACCAGGCTAATGAAAGTACAGTGATATGATGTTTCCTAGGTTATTAGAAGTAATGTAGTGTCTATGGCAAGGAGCCCGGCAGCTTGAAAGTATGTACACCAAAGCAAAAACATTTGAAAACACAGGACGTAATCCAGAGGCAGTCTGTACAGTGATATTAATATAACAGGATATGTCCTGAGGGAAGTTACCAGGAGGAATGGACAAATGAAATGTTTGTCACTTGAGAATTTCTTGAAAAAATTGATGATATTTACAGTGATGGAGAAAAACTCAAAGAACAGGCAGGGATTGTTATTAAATATTTGAAGTTCTACCACAATGAAAATATTCATGTTCTGATAGACTCAGGAGATATAAGCAGAATAAATTTAACACAGTCAATATAAACTCATCCTGAAGCCATGTGCATTAGGATTTAGATCTGGGGGACAGTGATTTACGCTGGTGTATGAAACAATAATTCTTCTACCACTGTGCATTCCCAAGCTCGCAGGAAGAAGAGTTGGTGTGGAGGACTGTGTAAAGAACACAAACCAGGGAGAGTTAAGGAGAAGCCTTTGCTGTATGTCTGTAATACAGTTTATTCAAATGCGGTGTCAGATAATGTCAAAGTGCAATTTTTAGTCACCAATAATATTAATTTTTGAGTCATTGTCCACAAAAAGTAGCAACAAGGCTAAAAAATCCAGAAGCTTCACTTCCTCCAATTGCTAACCCAGGAGAAAGACCGAAAGGTGAACCATTCTTGGGTGCTGTGAAGATAAAAGCCACAGAGATCTCGTACTCACTTAACCCACTGCAGTCTCCAGACCCTGCTTTCAACAAGTTCCTCACAGCCAACTACCTGATGGTGTAAGTAATATATACTTGTTGACCTCATCTAATTCAATTTTCTGCAGTAATTTGTAAGTATTTCCTCCTTGAAACTAGTTTTGCTGTTTTTTTATGAAAGATATTTTTACCTCTTTTTTGTTGGACCATAAGTTAAACAAAGGCATGAGGGATGTTTTGTTTTTCTTATTTCGGGGGTACTACAGATCAGCACAGCACATAAAACATGAAGAATTTCCTTGCTGCTCTTTACAAGCTCATTCTCCTCTTCTGGCCTTCAAATAAATCATCTCTTTGAATTTGTATTTTATATTATTTTATATTATTTTTCCTTCCTACTTAATGGTAGGTACTTAATTCAGCAGGACTGGTGTCTTTATGAGAGAGAGAGAAAGAGAGAGAGAGAGACAGAGAGAGGGAGAGAGACAGAGACAGAGATAGAGAGACAGAGAGAGATCAGGGAGGAACATGTACAGAGAGAAGATCAAATGAGGACACAAAGAGAAGCTTGCTGTATGCCAGCCAAGGAGTGGCTTCTTCCCAGCTCATCAGTAGTTACCAAACAAGCCAACACACCTTGATCTCTAAACTCCAGCCACCAAACTGTGAGAAAATAAATACTTGTTGCTTAAACCATCCAGGTTATGCTATTTTGTCAACTAGAGGAGAACACTCAACTCTACTAGAACAGAAAACTCTGAAACATTAAAATCTACTGGTTCACCCTTCAGTTTGAATAGATCATCTATCTATGCATTACCAAGTACAGGTCATTTGGAACTTACTAATTCCCTGAATATGCAGATCTATCAAATTTTGACATCTCATTATACTGAATCAAAAAGTCATAGTTTTAAAAAATTAATTCCAATCTCATCAGGGAATTCCCTAATAGATATCAAGTGTACAGTGGTAGACACTGGCTTTTGAATTTTCTGCTTTTTACCTGAAAACTCAATTAGTATCACTGAAAAATAATTATGTCAATGTTTTCTATAAAGTGAAAGGATGATTGTATTTAACACCCACATGTTCACCAAATGCCCAAATCTGAATGATCATCACTGGCCACTCTTCTTTTAGATAATGACTCTCTATGAAAAAAAAAAAATGTCTAGCTCAAGCTGCAACCAAGAAAATCACATATTTCTTACTTTCATTTCTTCATTTTCCTGGCAAAAGTATACATACTGCATAAGTGACTTTGTACAATTTTCACTGGGTCACAGAGTGATTATGAAGATCTACTTGAGGGTTAACATTCAATAAGCATACTAATTTTCAACTTTACCAGCAACATTGTTCACTGAGGCAGCATTTAGTTTTTAATTTATGTATTTACTATAAGTGAGGAAGGGAATTAGTGGTCTCTGCCATTCTGTCAAGTTTTACCTACTACTGCTTTTGGAGTGCAGAGTACCCTAATACTACTATAAAACCGAACTTGAAATGCCACCCCTCCGCTACCCCTTCACCTGGCTGTGGAGATTGTGGACCACACTTTCAGTCTGGCTCATCTAGAGCAAACAGAACACCAGTGAGCTGGTTTTCTTCTTCTTCAGTTTTAGCCTTTTCCTCCTTCCCAGCTCATTGGTACCTGTCATCATTCACCTGTTCCCTTGGATTTGAATCCTGCGAACACCTCAACTCTTTATTCTTAGTTTCTGTGAGGTAAAATTAGGCAGAACGAATGATAACCACTAGAGAAGCAAAAATGAATGAATTTTAAGAATTTTTTCAGTACTCTAGGAGGCTAAAGCAGGAGGACTAATAATTCAAGCTCAACGTGGACAACTTAGCTAGACAGCAAGATTCTGCATCAAAAAAATAAATAAATAACACATCTGGGATATAAATCAATGTGAAGGCTCTGAATTCAAGCTCTAATACCAAATGAATAAATAAATACATACATAAATATATAAATATACATATACACAAATGGGTTCATACATGTGTATGAGAGAGAGTGATTCTATGTGTTTTACATAGTTCAGAAATAGATACACCTGACACCATAATCTTAAGAGAATAAATGGGACATACAGGTTTAATAGCACTTTGTTCCCATAGCATCTGCATCTCATCTGTCATCACATTTATTATACCACATTGGAATGGATAATTCCATTGCACTTTCCCCTGTTGGATTTTAAGATTTACCAGAACAGAGTAGGTAAAATTACTTAGCTACCTGTATTCACTTGGCTTCCTAAAATTTTAACTACATGGTATATTTTTAAAGGATAGTTTGACAGATATAAATCATCAAGCAAATATGGTTAATGAACATAGTTTTATGTCTAATGATTCAAATAATTAAGATTTTAAAACTATGATGTATAGAGGCTAATAAACTTTTTTATTCCTGTATTTCTTCATGCTCAAAACTTCAGGTAAGATATAAAGCAACCAACTACCGAATCATGTTAATTATAGACTATCACAAAGGTCCCTGTTATACAGTATTGACATGGACAACTTCACAATCATAGATAAGGACATTATGCCTCCAAAAATGTAGTCCTGAATGACTTTCAGAAATGTCAAAGGCTAAAAGGAGAAAGAGATAACAGTCACCTTTGTAACTTGTTAGATAACTGCATTATCCCTATTGCAAAAAGAGCTACAACAGAAATGGAGTGAAGATTGCTACAGTGGCAAACAAAACAGGAATCCTCCTTTTCTCCTAAAAATATCATTTTACTAGAGGTAATTCCTTTCTATAAAGAATACTTATGTAGTTTTATATCTGATATAATTATAAAATTTTCTCATATTTTCAAACACTTGAGATTTTTTTATATTTCTTTCACATGTAAAAAATACACATTTGCTGTCCATTTAACACTCGCAACTCACTGCACTTGACATCAGAGCTTGGGCACTGCCATGCTAGTGGTTAAAGCGGTGAAATGCCCAGCTCAGTCCTTCCATATTGGATGTTAATGATCCAAAGAGTGTCCTCATGTAAAGACCAAAAACACTTAGGCCAGGATTCATGTGGAAATTCATCAGGCTATCCTGGTCAGCTGAGCTCTGTTGGAAGGGCTGAGAGCAGCACACAAGGACAGTCTGAATGGCCCTGCTTACAGAAGGGCACAACTGCAGCACGGCAGAGGATGTGAGAAAAGGCTGAGAGAAAAAACAAACAATGTGCTGTGCCCTAGGAATATGGGGTCTTTATGTGATGGGAACTGCATGGCATATTAATAGATGTTGGCTTATGTTCAAAATAGTAAAATAAAGAAAGTAAACATGGAAGGAACTGCAAGAAAGATTCTGATAACACTAACAGCTTTGCTTTGAAACCTCTGTACATGAAGTCAAACCTGAAAACATTTTATCTCAAGATGCCAATATTCGTCTGGTGCACCTGACAGGGAAGACACGACCCTTGGAGAATTTTCTACTTACTAGAAATAATGTACAAATGTAGGGGGAGCTGGCAAATAAAGAGAGTACAGTCCTTTACAATATTCTCCAGATAGAGTAGTGTGTTATAAGGTGCCAGCCAGGAAGTACGGTAGAAGTGTGTTAATTTAGCTTTGTTATTTAAACTTTAAGAGTCATATCCAAAATTAAATCGATCATCAGCCTCCTGGAAACACAAAAATGTAAATCTCTTTCCAAAGTTACATAAGTCTCTTAGACCATGGAAAAATCCTATGTTCTTTTGTTCATTTTTTTTCTGTTAAGTGGCAGTCTCAATCTTTAAGATACAGAGATTGTTACATAAATTATGTCTGAACAACATTTTATCTTTGGAAGGTTAAAACCTATAAAGTATTCATTTATGTTAAAGAAATATATGTTTAAAAAAGAATTTAATTATTCATTTGTTCCTTCCTTTTACAATGAAACATAACTGTAAATGACTTTCATCAGATGCTGTTCCCATTTCAGACCTAGGAGATCTTTTTTAAAAAAATTATATTAAAATATGATCAATTATTTGTACACCAGAGATACTTTTTAGGCAAGCAGCAAACTTAAGTGGTATTTTTAGTACATTTCTTCTAACATAAAATAAGCAAGTTTCCAGGAATGGGAAAAAAAAAAAGAATGGTAGAACAGAAAGTAGAAGGCAGCTACTGAAATACAAAGAAGACAGATTGATTGATCGACTGATTGACTGAATAAGTAAATGGGCAGTAGTTGAAGAGACTCAAGTCATTGCTTTCTCTTCACAAAACAGAAGCATATGTGAAGTAGCACGCAAGCGTGATCTAGCCAGGGTTAATGTGCTCCCCACCTGTCTCAAAAATGACAGTACACTGACGAACAGTGCAATCTGGAAGCACACAAGGGGAACTTTGTAGCACGTTTACAGTGCAGCTGCTATGCTAAGTGACAATGGGGTACCTTGAGTAGAGCTGAATGGCAGTGAAAATCTCACAGATAGAACTTCAAACTGGAAGATTTCTACACTTACAAAGGAGCCCAAGCATTCAGCAATGTAGCTGAAAAGGAGGAACTTGGGCCCTGATGTCACCACAAAGGAGAATTCAAATCTTTACTCCCACTAGCTCATCAATGTGCATCAGACTCCTTAGCATGCTAATTCTTCAAAGAAGAAGTTGTTGAGTGCTGAGAAATGCTGTTGCACCGAAGAGTCAGGATCTCTTGTGGCTTGGCATGTAAGCATGTGCGCAGCATGCCCTTACGTGCACACGTGCTGGTGTCCACACTGTGCTGCTGAATCATACCAATGCTGCTCTGGGGTAGCAAAGCGCTCTGTAACTCAGACTTGGGAAGGGCATGTTGTGTTTCTAGTAACCTTGATGGAGGTAGTGAGGCAAGAAATCACTGTTTATTACTGTGCTTTTCACTCTATTATACGCTCAGTTCACACCTGTTATATAAACAGCAGAGAAAAACATAAGGAAGAGGAAAAAGAATATACAAATATGCAATACAAAGGAAGCTAATTATATACACTTGGAAAAGAACACAGGGCGAGAAATGATTCTGAAGTTTCACTATAAAAATGGAATCAATTTGTTCCCCCTTTTAGTATATTCTGCTCTAAAATATTTTTTTAGGCCAAGTCTATGAGAGGGAAGGTTATTAACTGTGGAAATAAACTAGCACAATTCACACTGCACTGAAGCACAAAGATAGCTCTGCGTCAAAGCTGTGGGGGAAAAATGTCCTTTACTAATTTGTCTTTAGATTAAGGGGCAGATTAAACTTGACTTCACATTTCTTGTCATGTAAACTGGCAATTTATTTGTAACTTCATTTACTTTTATGCCTTCCATTATTTTCTCTAGTACTCAGTTCAGATTTCTTAAACAGGTTCATTTGTGGATTCTGTTTGTGAGGTAGAAGATGAGGTCAAATCCATGAGTAGGGAGGGAGGCATTGTTTATTAAGTAGGGGATCTATTTCAGAGAGAGACGAGAAACCACTTAGCTTCAGATAAAATATATTTTGCTTTCTATGAAATATGTTCATGTCTTCCAGATGTTGGCTTGTGACCATTAGCAGAAGTGAATGGGACCGAAATATCCACCACTTTAATTTCTTGTGATTGATTTACATTGTAATGCTGATAACACCATCTTAATTAGTTGCTGCAAATTGTATTTGACAAACAATTAGCTAACATATTTCTTCTGTCCAGAGGTCCTATGCTGAAGCGGATTTTTTACATATTTCATCTCTAGTAGTCTTTATTCAGTTCTGTCAAGTGGTAAACATTATCAGCAATCTGAAAATGACAACCTTAGAGATATCATTAGTGTGTCCATGATCACAGACCTAACAGTAGCAATGTTGGGACCCGAATCTCAGTATTCTGAGTGCAAAGTTCCTCTTCAGAGCTACTAACATATATTGGCTATTAATTAGTGTCATGTTTTTCATTAATATTAATGCCAAGTTATAACAATTTGTCATTCACACAGGTATGACCAGGATTTTAAGGAATACAGAGTAATTAGCCATTTATTGAATAGCCTGTAAGATAATCAATCTTCTTCATGTTTTTATTAAGAAATCTGAGGTAAATAAAATGCCTTGCAATTATCTCTAATGTAAAGCAAACAAACTGATCTTATAGAGGTTATTAAGTGTTTGCATATTCCAAATTATTACATCTTATCTTATTCAAACTTGGTCTGAGGCATCAATTCATCTATAACCTATGAGACTGATCTCTAAGAGGAGAGTGCAGCCTTGTTTTTGAGGGAAAAGCTGAAGATTTTGTCTAACAATTTATTTTTGAAATGCCCAAAGACCCGCATCCTCTAGGTAACAGTATGAAACTGAATGTAAAAGAAAAGCCTTCTACATTACATTAAATTCATAAATAAATCATATTCTCCTGTAATCCTTCTGCTGTGATGGCTCAAAGTTAGGATGAAGGCAAAAACTACTTTGAGAGGAGATCAATAATCAGGGCCATTACCTAAGACAGAATGAAGTTCCCACCATTTTGTTTGAGGGAAAGTAGTTGAGTCACAGAAGTGGCGCCAGAGGTCACACATCAAATTTGGTATCTGAGATCAAATGACAAAATACTAAAAACTGACAACATTTGGTACAGTTCCACTTTAGGAATCCTGCTTCCACATCAGTTTACAAGCTGCTTTTGGAAGCCTTATGTTGAGCACCGTATTGATACCACAGGGCAGCAGGTCAGAAATGCCCAGAGGACTCATCTGTGGAATGAGGCCAGGCAGGCTGCCTTCCAATGTGCTCCATGAAATGCCTGAGCACCTGAAAATGGCAACGAAGGAAATCTACTTCACTACTCTGTCCTGACTTCAGGAAGAAATTCCCCAAATCTTGTAGGGGCTCAGCAAATCAGGAAGATGGTTGTGCTGAGGGCAAAGGCTGCTGTGGAGCTACCTTTGCAGACACTAGAATACTGTGTAGTCCAGGCTACAGCCAAAGGAGCACAAAGCAGGGAACTGAACAGAAGATGGGCCTGGGCCTTGCGTTTGCATCATTGGGAAGGAAGAGATAGAGCCCAGAGAACAAGGTAAAAAAAGATAGGAACTGCATGACTCTACCCAGTGCACAGGATCAATAGGAACTGCTAATACCAAACACAAAAAACACAAATTGAACTGAAAAAGGCTCTGTGGGCAACAATACCAGATACACACAGAAAAGATCCACCTCCTCAAATAAGTGCAGAGCAGACATATCACACAAGATAGCCTGTATTACTCAATTTTTCTTCCACTATTGCACAATATCTGTGATGGGATAACATACGAAGAAAAAGCCTTCTGTAACTAACAGTTTTGGAGGTTCAACTTTATACCATCTACATGAGTTTAGCTCTAGTGAGCACCTTAGGATGAAATTCATCACAAAGCAGGAGATCACACAGAGGGAAAGATCATTTGAGGACACAGGAAGTGAGATACTGGGGAGGGGCCAGTCTTGCCCTTTTACAATTCACTGTTAAAGGAACTAACTGAGATCCCATGAGAGAGAATTAATGCCTTCCAAGGGCAGCACTCCCAATGACCCCAGGTGCCACCTACAAAAGGTTCTACACTTCTCATTTCAGAATCACACTGGGGATCAGGATTCCAACACAGGAACCTTCAGAGAAGATGCCCTCAAACTATGTGTGAACCACAGCATGGGCCACAGGAGAGGAGTTTTCTCCAACTTCACAGGAATAAGCACATTGATGAAAAAACAGAAAAACAAAGTGGACTCTGGCATTTGAATAGTTGTATATTTTCTTGAGACTCTTGAAAATTTTTGAAGAACAGGAGGAAAAGGTTTAATTTTTTTTTAAAGGGTAAGAACCTTACTTTCTTTTAATACCTGCCAGAATGGCTAGACTCCAAAGGATATTTAAATCACTTATAGAACAGAGAGTACAGATTTTGGCATCTCTGTGTGAACAGTTTCAACTCTGCTACACATGTCAGGCCCAGATGAGAGGATCCGCCCCTTCACTCTGTTTTCACATTTAGTATTTAAGGAAATTAGTGATTTGCTCAAGACTGCATATGGGAGACGTACTGAAGAGCACGCTCTCTTGCTACCCTGCTAGTCTCCACACTGACTTCCCAGCATGCCCCTCCTGGCCTGTAAAACTCCACTGTGTACAGCTCTACGAAATGGCTACTACACCAGCAGTTCTCACCTCTTTCTACAAGGGAGCAGCTTGGTTGGACTCCTTGCCCGGGGATTGTGGAGGAAAAGGTTCTAACTGCTACACAGGCTGTACTTAGAGCAACTGACCAATCCCAAGCTTGACCCCTCCATGAAGAAGGATTATCCTGAAATGATGAGTAGTATTTGTAGTTCCACAACTAATACCATAGTCATTACTTATAACCTTTCACATTACTTTTTTATTCAGTCTCCAAAATAGTGTTGTAACCAATGGGTTCATCTCTTCAGCATATAAAAAAGAAACTTGAGTCTGGCAGAGGTTGTTATGGGTTCAGTTCACTTGTCTGGAAATGCAGAAGTACCATGCCCTCAGGCTAGGACTCCACCTTATGAATTTATATAATTTTTGCTTCTTTTTGTTTTCCGTAATTTAAAATTTCTGAGGTGATATAAAAATAATAGGGGTATACATTGAATGCTCATAAAATTTCTTTCTTGCAGTGTAGTACAAATAATAATTATAGATTTGATATTCTATTGTAAGCACTAATCACAGGCCTAGCATGGATTAATCATATGGAGTTCTCACAACAATACTAGTGTGGATTGTACTTATCATCATTTTTTATAAAGCATCTGAGGTTTACAAGTTAGGTAAATTGGGAGGGCAGGGGGAGGGGAATAAATAAGAATCAAGATATAGCATATAAATTCTCAGTGATGAATGTGATCGTAAGTTCTGCCTAAAATATACTAATAAACTAAAAAAAAAAAAAGAAAGAAAAAAACAACAACAAAAAGTTAGATGAATTGCCTAACCTTTCTCAGCTACATTGTCCTCATCTCCAAAACAGAAGTAATTATGTACGCATTGCCATGACAGTAATGACAACAATCTCACCATACAGAGAAAGAACAGCTCACTTTATTATTGTTGTTGATATTCAAGCATCACCTCCCTGTCATGTCTGACTGACACCAACAGGACTAGCATGTACTCGAGTTGGATATGCTGGTGATTTGGAAATCCAACAATGTCAAAAGTAACCTCATACTTTTAAATGTATTTCAGTGTCATAATCATTATCATTATTGATTCATGTTACACTTTTTTCTCAGTACCCAAGGATTCACCTCAGGATCTAATGCTTGTAAGCCAGGCACTGTGTCACTGAGCTACAACCCTGCCTCTGTATTATTCTTTTTTATTAGTACATATTTGCAGAATATTCATATTCCTTTTGTGGACTTGGTACATGTGCATAACTCCTCTTAATGTCTTTTTTTCACCCCCTTTCCCCCTCCCTCTCCTACCCTCTCCCTCTTCATTTTACTTTTTATAGGATTAAATACAAATAACTGTCACTGCTAATAATCAATTAATATATATTGTTATAACAATGATCATATATTATTACTGTTTCAGCAGTATATACCTGTAGTTTGTTCTCCTACAAATCTGCTGCCACACAGAAATCCCTATTTATATATGCTAGATGACACACAAAATGCTTGATTCTTAGAGTAATATTTCCCAGAGGCTTACTTTTTTGTCAGCAATTATCTGGAAGACAATATTCTTTTCCCTAGGTCTTTCTACATTATTTTAAAAAGTCAGATGTTTTTCCTTTTCCTAAACTCAGATAATAAAATTTTATCTCCTGACCTTAGTCATCAAGAGACAAGATAAGAAAGCTATAGATTCTGCTTCACTGTCTTCCTGAAGGTTAATCAGATGCCTGCTTAGACCTCTCTCTCTGTTTCTCTCTGTCTCTGTCTCTCTCAGCCCTTCCTTTCTATTCTACAAGGATATGCAACCTTTGACTTCACTCTCTCACTGAAACCATCCCAACTAGTCAGCATTCGAGGCCTCCTTACTGTACCGAATGCATCTGTATTCTGCAGGTACCTGTGAGCACCTTCGCCCAGCCCGTCACTATTCTACAACATCAATTCTACTGCTTACTGTAACCATATCTTTAACCTTATCCATAAACCTTATCCTTACCTTATCCATAAAGTCTTTGTTTTCTCTGTTTTCGATAACCTTAAATATCTGAACAGATGTGAAACTGCATGTAATACCTACTTATAAAATTTTCTTATAGTATCAATAATTATAAAAAGAATTCACTATGCTTGGAACTATCTAGAGTTTTCTTGAACTGATCATTCATAGTTCTCATAACCATACTATTATAGATTGTTTTTGCTATGATTTTTTAAAAAGCATTTGAATTTAGAATTTCATACATGCACTGAAATCAAACTGTTAGAACCTGGCACAATGAGAACTCAACCCGGATGGCTCATTAGTTTTGTCTATTTGTTTTGTTTTGCTTTGTTTTGTTTTTGTTGTTTCAGAATAAACCTTGATTATCTGTCCTAGGTCCAGGTGGTAAAGAGAATGAAATAAATGAATTAAATCAAAAGGAAAAATCACCTTCATTTGTTTTTATTGATGACTCATCCCACCAATGGGATGAAGTTTACTGAACCAGCAAGTTGTATATTTCCTAATCTGATTCAAAAAGCTGATCTTTATTGGAGTTAATTTTTAGATTTTGATTATAGATCAGCTTTTGATGAGGTCCCTGGTTTTTACCCTTTTTAAAACTATTACAGGAAAAGGCACACTGGCATACTAATCTGTCATTAAAAAATAAATGTAAACACATACATGTACTGTACATATGCGATGGTGTTACACTTGATGAACAAAATATCCTAAATCAAAAGCACTAACCAACTGAACATAATTCTTACATGCTGGGCAGCCCCCTGTAGAGCACTGGGTGTTATCTTCATAACTGCTGCTGCCCAGTATCGCCTGCTGGCACAAATCTCATATCATAGTACACTTTCTATTGGCTGACTACTGCGTTTTCATTATTGCAAAATCAGAACACAATGCCATACCATCGTAGTAAGGAGCACCTGTGTGTGTGTCAGTGTATATATACCTCATGTGGACATGTATGTTCTATATGTTTATAATCTTCCCACATTGTCACTGAGCTACTCCAGTAACAATGGATATATTCTAGATGGGCTTCTGGAGAGGCCTTGCATTGGATTCTGCTGCTCAGACAAATGGAGTAGCAACAGATTCCCTCACATATACAAGTGGCCATAACACAATGGCAGGACAAATTAGATTTGACTCTGTTCTAAATAAATTTCATGTAAATCACTTACAAATAGAAGCTTTTGTATTCTTTGACCAATCATTTGAATTTCATTTCCTTAAAAATGTTAAAGCAAGGGGAAGTTTACTGCTGGCACCTTCAGCAATATACAGCAGATGGATTTGAAGCTGTAAGCTAACAGGATGAAGTTGCCCCTCCCTAGTAGTAAACCTCTCATTTCAGTATAGACAGTGATGCAGGTTTAAAAATGTCTGGTGAGTGATATATATATAGGAAGTACAATATGTTCCAATTTTACAACAGGAACAGTATTTTTTGAAGAAAATATAAATGGAAGGATTCACTCATACTCAATTCTATATTTTTAAAAAGACAGGGGTATTTAGTGGGACCACACTGTGCTATGTAGCCAGCACAGGATTTGAGTAAGGACTACTTGGCTCCATATGTAATGGAAACCAAGTATTAAGTCAGCCAAGCAAGTGGTTTAACTGCTGATTATGTTCCACTGAACTTTCTCCTTGCTTGAACAAAGTAACAACTTGCTTTATCAATGGTTAGACTATTACAGTAATGCATCTGTTTGGAAGAATAGCTAAGTGAACCAATTTAGGTATGGCCAGTGCATGCGGCGGCGCTGGGTATGGGGCACCTGTGTTTCAGGGCTCAGCTTCAAATACTGTATTTTTCTTTGAACCCAAATGCTGCTGCTTCTCACTTACATGCAGCCATTGATTAGTGACTTGGCTGACTATACATATCATCATATTTTTGAACTAATCATACCCATCCTAAGTCCTTGCTCCAGACAACTTTAACTAGAATCTCTATGTAGGGACACTGGAGGAAGGGGCATGTGGACAAGTGGAGTGAGTTAACTCCTTTGATGTAGTGGATAACATTAAGTCCAGTTTAAAGTAGAGCCTGGTTGCTGGAAATGCCCTTTACTTGAGCTCTTATGTTTATTTTTATCATGATCATTATTATAATCATCATTATCAAATAATTTAATTTTGTGCTTATCGAGCTGGAAATGTTGTTTCTGAAACACTGCTCTGCGGAAATATGTGAGTGGGGTCTAAGCTCCTCTCTTCATACTCACAATGAGAACATGACCTTCTGAGCAGCGCGTATCCTTGTTTATATCTGAAGGTAAATGCTTTCTGAGATCCTGGCACTGAGATGATACCATTAAGTGTATACTCTCTCTTAATAGGATTTAGGCAGAAATGGAGAGATTAATATCACAACTAAGGCAGAAAGTAGCACTGACCTTTTGTATTAAGTGAAGGACAATCTTCACAGAAGTGGTTATATCTTAAAACAAGTAAAATATTTGATGATCCAACAGAAATCTTTTCTTGGATCTGCTTTCACCAAGTGGCTATTTAGTAGTTTCTTTTAAGTGAATATTTTGCCACACACCTGAAATTTTTAAAGGGCCATTAATAGAAGTCTAGTGTGCCCTTTGTTAAATCTACACAGCAGGATTTAGACTCGTGGTTCAAAGAAATTAAGTTGCTATCCAGCATAAGGCAGATCTTCTTCTCTCTTTGAACTCTGGATTCTGTATTGTGCTGTTCCCACTGACACTGTAAATTAAAGGATAAAATGGTGAGTTTCCACTCAGCTTTCCCATAATGATGTATTCTTAGCTGGGCTTAGGTGAGAAATTTGAATGTTTCAGAAAATCAGATTGCTTTCTTTCCTGCCTCAGGGAACAAACTGGCATAACACAGGATCATATATCATTCCAAAAAATTTATACTTGCTTACAGTATTAGATTTTGTTTTAGCCTTTTATGTCTTCTCAACAGATTTTTCACAGCCACAATACTGGAGGCTGTTTCTGAAAACTGCTAATATTTAAAAATAGACCAGTCAACCAAATTAGCAGAATGACTGAGAGAGAACTTTATTAAAGAATGAACAGCCATAAGGTCTCAATAAATCTTTTCAGTCATTTGAATGAAATGAAAAGCTGGACGAATAAAGGGGGTGGGGGATGATTAGCTTAGATTTATCCTAACAATCAAGCAAAGCAAATGTATGATTTCACATAAGTCCTTTTGAAATTTCATTTCCATAGGCTAAACTTTTTCTTACCTGAGGGGTACAATCATTTTCTGTGATAAAATGGATTTAGGAATTAGATACTGTATCTATTTAGGGCATACTTATTTTAAAATATTCATCAGGCCTTCCTCAATCTTGTCCTGATTAGTACGCATTCTGCATGCCTGCATCACGGAAAACTCATTATTGTACAATTATTTTTAAGGTATATGTTTTTCTCCTTGGCTATGAGTCTGTACAGGGATTATGCCATTTCTTTGTGTCTTGCATGTGATAAGTACTTGATAAATATTTACTCAATCAAAATAAGGGTTAAACTTTTCCTTCTAAGTATAAACTGCCAATTTTAAAAACAAGGCTGATTTCTCCTACAGATTATGAGAGCAATAAACTGGGTCTAGCATACAAGAAGCATCCAGTAAGTATTTTGTGAATGAACTAACTCTCATAAAACTGCATCATCATATCAGTACATAGTCAGTTGTTAAGCCAGCTGTTATGAAAAATATTTATAGGATACTGTGATGCAGTATCATGGGAGATTTCTATGAAGTGATATTTAAGCAATGATCATAAAAATAAGTAGCCAAGGGAGACTTGATGGAGCATGTAGGGGGTGCACTTGAAGTAAAGACAAGAGTATGAGCAAAGGCAATGAGGTAGACCATGGGTGGCACATTCCAAGATCCAATAAAGGCTAGGTTACTGCAGCATGAAGTGAGGCAGGAGAGTTCCAAACATTAAGAAGATAAACAATAGTTGCTTTTCAAATTAATCTAGCTTTATATAAAGACAGACAGTTGTAGAAGGACATGAGGACAAGATAGGATACTACTGACACTATAAAAGTAACTAAGCAAGAACAGATAAATATAGGCTAAATTTAGGTATCAGACTGGTAAGTGTGTGGAAAAAGAGTTTCTTAAATATATACAAAAGCAAAATTAGCAAGCACTGCTAATGGATTAAAGAGAAAAAGAAAGAATCAGAGTGACTGGGGTTTGGGCTTCATCGATGAAGGATGAGAGTCTCTCACTGAAGAATAGAACGTGGGAGGATGGAGACAGTGCAGCAACATGTAGGTTCAGACACATTCACTTTTAGCAGCTCCAGAATATCTAAGTGATGATCCCTAAGACAGATAAAATATTCCCCTGAAGGTTAGGACAGGATGAGTTTACAGACATAGTCCTTGACCACTGGCATAATGGCTAGTTTTTGAAGTAGTCTCATGGTCTATGGCCATACCATCCTGAACGCGCCTGATCTTGTCTGAAGTAGGATCATGCACTGAGATAGACAGCATGGAATAGATTATAGGATGAAAATGGAAGAAAGTTCTAGATTAAGCCTGGAAAATCTCAGCAGTTAACAGAACAATAGAGAGAAAGGACTGGCAGAGAACACTGAGAAAGGGATTATGGAGAGGTAGGAAGAAAACCAAAAATTTGTGTTGATGTAGAAGGAAATGACATGTAAGAAGGAAGATGTGGTCAAGTGAGCAGAAGATCTGAACTCTGGCCAGGATTAATGGTGTGCTGACATAAACAGTAGGCAGTGCAGTTGCTGGGAAAGAGATGGCGGGAAGGCTTTGTGAATGTCACTATTAAAAAGCTCTCTTTGAGTATTGACTTCTCTGTCTCCCAGATCAAACCAAGCAAGAAAATGAAGGAAGAAATAGTAATGGAGATTTCATGGAAAAAAAGAGAGCAAGACTGAAATCATTTTTCATAAAGTGATATAAAATGTAGTATGTTACATGGTGATGCTGCTGGTACAGACAAGGTTAGTACACAAACTAGTTACTCTGGCACTAGTTGAGGTACACAGATACTGTCTCAACTAGCTCAGCTCTACAGGTATGAGCAAATGAAAAAAAGAACTTGTTTCACTGGAGACTGATGATTTTCTGGAAAGGTCAAAGTCAGTGAGTCTAGGGAATTTCAAGTATTGACTCAACCTTATTGACATAATGATCCACGTAATCTAATCTGGTTAACTAAATTAATACAGGAAAAGGTGGGACAAGCTAGTGAACAGCGAAGCTCTGGAACAGTCACAATGGAATGTGAGAACGATCATTTGGAGAAACCTCAACACTCATGACAAAAGACGAAGAAAGGCCTGTAATGACCGCATCAAGAATACAGGTGAATGAAGTACGAAAATGATCATATGGAGGGTATTTCATTTAGCAAAGTTACATTTCCAAATTAGTGATTGGTGTGTAAGTGATTTTTTTTTTTTTTAGAATATACAGTTTGGGGGATAATTATGAAGTATTACTAAAAGACTTATGATCTGTAATAAAGCACAAGTTTATGGCACTTGATGCTGACAAGATGGTAGGTTTTGTAACTCCGGGATCCGGAGGGACATGCAGAGGTACCTTCACCAACAACCACAACAGAACCTGATGTGCAAGAGACACTGAAGCAAGTCACTCAGTGAGTGCTGGTTAAATGATCCACATAACAGAATGGTGAAATGGGGTAATGGCTACTGGAAAATTGATAATCATTTTGTGACTGTTAGAAAGTTTCTGGAACAATTCCAAATGGATTTTGTTCTTGCTAAAAAGTAAAACCATCCACTTAAACTACTTTCAAATATTAGCATCTTAATGTCTTTCTCATAGAGCCATATTTTATGCCCAATTTAACTAGTAAAGGTGGACATTACTATTTTTAAAGCATGACATACTTACTCTATGCTCAATATGAAATAAAAAGCAGCAATGATAAAAATTAAAGCTGTTTTATATTGAGACTTTAATTCAATATTTTCTGCTTCTTTTTTCCTAGCAGAAGAGAAATATAACCTCATCATCAGATTTAGTATAATTGAAAAAATCAAACTTCAGTTTAATAGATTGACTTACTGTACATGTTCTGAAAGAAAAAAGGAAATTGCCTTAGGAAGTGTCTGAAACATAATAAATCAGTTTAAGGAATAAAACAGTAACATATATCCTAATGCCAGAAAACATCCTGGAGACATTGATTCATCTGACTTTCCAAACAAAAAAGCACTAGCTAGCCAATGTTAATAAACTAACATGAAGTATTCATTTCAAATATTCAGATAGGAAATGTCAACTGACGAGCAATAACATGATTTCTTCTCTCCAATCAACTTGAACTTTTTTTAGTGTTTCATTCGACAGTGTAGTATAATGCTGCCTCAGAAGTTCAAGGTTAACTTGCATGGAAAAGAATCAAATGCCTACTAAACTTCACATTAAAATGGACAATCTGATTATTTAGATATATTTATTCTTCCTCTAGATATATGTACATTCATGCATGTACATTGGCAGGTATATGAAAAGTGATTGAAATACATAGTGAATGTTTAAACTTTGAAAATGTTTACAGTACAAGACACATTATCATTAATCTTCCTCAAAATATCCCCTTTCCTTGATATATGCTTATCACATCATTGTATCATTCTTGCCACTTTCTGAAGTCTTCTTTCATGAGTGTCTTTGTGAAGTCTGATTAAAAAAAATGTTATGAATACTGTTGTTAAGTGACATCCAAAAGAAAGGCAGCCTTGCAAAGAGCATTAGTTTGTCCTCATTTACCTCATCTACCTACCTAGACCAGGCCCCATGTGACTTCTAGCTCTTCCCCAAAGTCAAAATAATCATGAAAAGTAAATACTTTCAAGTGATTCAGAAATGGAGACAGCCTGGACAGCACAACTACAGATATGAAAATGAACTTATAGACCTTGTTCAGAAAAGGGCAAGAAAAATGGGATAAGTATCTTTAAAGTGAGTGAGGTATTTTGAGGGGTATTAATAGCAGTATGCCTTTTAGTATAATAATTTTTAAAATGTAAAAAATTGTATTTTCTATCATACCACATGCATGCATATTTTGTATAACTACATACACAATTTTAATACATGTGAAATACATTTCAAAATTTAACCATAGATTTTTCTCTAATATATAAATGCAGATGCACCTATATAAATGAACCCAGAAGAAATTACAAAATATTTAATATTTAACTCAACAGTTGTTACTTTCCAGTTGAGTTAAATTGAGACATGAATGCTTATTACTATACATGGCCTAACTATAGCTCTCAGTAAGTCTTAAAATGTTCTGAAACTAAACGGTACTTTACAATTTCATTGAACTATCCATTGTTTTTTTGGTTATCAGTTATATCAATTTTAATAATACCAAATCTTTTAAATATCCTACTTCTTAAATACACATTCTTCATGACTACAGCAGGGGAAGATAGAGCCATTTTAATAATTTCAGTTCCTCTTATATACAATCTAACTTCCACCAGAAGCAATTTTCATTGTTTAAGATTTCAACAGAACTCAAATGAAAATAGAATCTGTGTTTAAACTCAAAGTGCCGAATAAGTGAACTGGTACAGAAGAACTGGCAAAGCATCTGTGAAGCTAGAGATTTCAGAGGGTTGCTGTGGTCATGTGGCTTAAAGGTTCTTAACTCAGAAGTGCTGGGAGATTTGTGCTGGTATTTCAGGGTGAGAATTTACTGGAAAGCAAAACTGATGGAATATCCTGAGGAAATGAACAGCCTCCAAGACAGTGTGGAGAAGGCATTGTGGACTATACTTCAAACACTGTAACTCAAGCAAAGGCAGAGTCTTAGGAAAGGCTACCAGCCAGACTAATGACCACAGAGGGTAGGGAGCTCGGGATCCAGTAGAGATAGCTACCACCAACTTGTCACAAGAAATATAATCACTATGTCATGCAGCCATATACTAATAAAAAGTGATAAAGGAGAGAGAAAAACAAACCATAGAAAAAGAAATTATATAGCAGAAGGAATGGTACAATGTATATGCTATATGGATACTTTAAAGCAGAGTAAAAAAAGAAATCAAATCCATATTTTAAAATAAAGCCTTGAAAATAGAGTAACAACAAACCTAATAAAGTATAGTGAGATTTTCAAGCAATGCATATAAAAAGGAAATGGCCCTCCCTCCGAGACTTCTGCAACACAAGATCAGGGCCCAGGATGGCCCAGCCAGCAGACAATCATTATTCCAAGAGAGAGATGAGGCGTTAAAACTCAGCTCATGCCAGGTCAGTAATTATGAACTGAGTTTGTTTTTGTTTTTTTTTAATTGAAATGTGTTACCTCTCAGTGACTCAATTATACAGTTTAGCCACAGTGGGATTAAACCATTGTAAATCAATTCCTTTTTGTTTATCTCAGAATTGAACAATCCTACTGCACCATTCTTTTAAAAGAACTTTTTGAACTAGATGAAACATAAATAAATGTAGCACAAACAGTAAGATGTAAATATATATAATTCTAAGCTTACCCACTGACCACCTGGCTGCTAGGTGGTATTCAGGCATAGACAATTAAGGGCATGTATACCTCATGAAAGGTGTGATTAGGTACTCAAATTGCAAAAACTTATCTAGGTAACATAACAGAGCACAAGTAAAAATAAAAGACCTAGAATTCCCAAAGTGGCAATATTGATACAGCTTTTGCTACTTATTATTCCTAATATTTTAAAAGATACTTTATTTCCACTATTCAATTTCTTTATCTAAAAAATATAAAAATAACCTGGCCTAATGCCAGGTGTGGTAGCTCACCCCTATAATCCCAGCACTCAGGAGGCAGAGGCAGGAAGATTGCTATGAGGCTGGCCCGAGCTACATAGTGAGTTTAGAGTCAGTCTGACCTACAAAGCGAGTCCTTGTCTCAAAATAAATAAATAAATAAAATTAAAAAATAAAATGGTCTGTGCATTTCTAATACTCAAGAATATACTGATATTTTGAGGCAGAAGACAGCTATTAGGTTTTATTTTCCTTAGGTGCATAACTGATACTCAAGAATATATGAAAACGTTTTGAAGCAAAAGACAAAATTAGGTTTTATTTTCTTTCTAGTATCCTTTCATATATTTCATGTGTGTGCTGGTATACTCAAAGAGTAGCTCTTCTGTCTTCTGAAACAATGCTTTCATTATCTGTTTGGCAATTCATTTTACTAACTTGGTAAGTTACTACATTTACAACTGAAATCTTTCTTTCTTTTATCTTCTTTTACTGTTCTGAATTTTCGACTGAAATATAAGCCCAGTACTATCTAAGTCGAGACAATACTTATGAAACAATGATGGCAAGGAGCTAGGTAGAGGTAGTCACTGCGCAGCTAAGGATTAAATACGGTAGTGATAAGATACAGACCATTCCACTGGGGCACTGGATCAATGATCACCCAGGTTATTAGACAATGTGAAGCTTAATTCAAAATGTTAGATGACTGCTGGGCACAAGTGTTTCCAAAAAAGAAATAACGAGCCCCCGATTAAACTGAAAAATAACAAGGAATGCACAGATTCTCAAAGTGTAAATAAGTCTGGTTTGGCTGTATTTGTGTTGTGTTCTCTTTGCTCACACTGTGTCCTTAGTGATCCTCCTGTCTCCACTGCAGGGCGCAGCAGGTGGTTTCACTCCCTTGCTTGTCTATGTGGTGCACAGTGTGGTTGTGACTTGCAAATTTTTACCTCTAGCTGAGAACTCTCTGCTGGGCTCCAGGTAGAGGAGTTGGAATATTATTTAGATAGATGTACTTGTACGTGCCATGGGACCTTAAACCCAAACGACCACAGCTTGATCAGACTGTTTGCCTTCCTCCATTATTCTGTCTCTCACCCCACTCTACTTTTGTTTCCCCAAATTAATTAGTGCTGTTATTTTCATTCATTCTCTCAAGCTACAAGGTTAACAATGATTTTTCAGGTCCTTTCTATTTTCCACAGGCATTCAGGGTTTAGGAAACTTAAATGTTTTTGAAGTATATGCTCTTTCTCTATTCAACATTCTATATCCTTAGTCAGGTACCAATTCCTTGTCACCAGGATGGTCTTTCTTAATTACGATTCTAACCATTTCACTCTTAGAACTATTCTTGCCTTTCTGTCAGCTATACAATAAAGTACATGTTCCTCAGTATGACTTCTGCATCTCCTACTCCATCTCCCATCTCACATCTCGTCATGCAGTATTCTTCTCTAACATCAAACTATTTCATGTTTTGAATAGATGAAGATGTTTTTATAGGTGTAAGTTCTTTTTCCTGTACATTTTGCTCTTTATCTCTAAAATCATAAAGTCCTCTCTCATTTCCCAAAGGAAATTCAGATGTCTTTTCTTTCCTATGACTCGTGTTATGTAAAAGCTTTTAATAACTACACTGTTTACTACACTGTTTTCTCATGTTTTTGGAAGGTGACTGAATTATGGGGTCTCTGTACTCATCCATGGATTCATCTACCCATGAGCACAAGTTCTTGCATGTGCTGTGAGGAGGTGGGGCCTTGTTAGAGGTAGGCAAACAGGGCATGGATCCATGTACTAATTCCTCCTTTCTCTCTATTTCTGGCTGCCATGGGTTGAACACCTTACTTCCACCATGCCCCTCTGCCATGTTATTTCGGCCTTAGAGCTGATCAAACATGGACTGAATCCAATGAAACTATGAGTCAAAGCAAATTTCTTCCCTTTCAATTTGTGGTGTCGGGTATTACGCTCTAGAAACAAAATGAAATCTAGCAGAAGCCTGACTAATATAATACTGTTGGAATATAACAGTCAATTCAACTTTGAGTTAGTCAAAACTTTCCCTTCCTCATTAACAGTGGTCAGTATTAGAATTTCCTAAATTTTGTTTCACGTGCATCTATGATGTGGGACACTCCACTGAAAGAGGACTTTACAATCAAAATGAGCCTAAAGATTCACCTGGTATATTTCCTTTTCTTGGAGTTTCATAAGGCACATTAATATATTAAGAGCTCTATAAAGATTTATTACTAAAATTTGAACTTTCAGAATTTTTAATATATATTTAAACTTCCAAATCTCACTCCTGTCTTTTCCCTACCACCATGAACTTATCACATCTATGGAAATACTGTTTTGATGACTGCGCTCTGGAAATAATGATTGCAAAGACAAGGCACATACATAGACCCTGAAAAGCCATTGCACCCTGACTCTTAAGCTAGTTTCCTGGTCTTTTTGCTCTGCAAAGAAACCCTTTATGCACTTACAGTAATTCTTTTAAAAAGAGATTTCACTTCCTTATCTGCGTGCTTTAGTCTTGGACATTTCTTAAGCCAAGAATAACTCGATCTCTGCCTTCACTTTTACCGTTCAGCTCAGTTCCTAACTTTGGATTTACGTCTCCAGCAAAGCATCTTCAAAGAATTCCTTTAGGAGTTATTGCCCAAATCATTAATTTTTCCATTAATCACACACTTCTTTGTCACAGGTTTCTAATGATGATGAGAGAGGTTATTTAAATTTAGCATGTATGTGTTCTACTTTTCAAAATGTCTTTAAACTCTGTGACCTACACTTGAATTCTTTCCTTGTCCATCCAGGAGAGTAATACAGCAGACATCCCACAAGCAGCTAAATCTTTTGTTGCTGCTTTGTAACCAGTGGAAAGGGTTTTCTAAAATCACAAGTTCCATTATATATTAATGCTATAAAAGAGAATTTCAAGTGACAGAGTTGACATCTTTTATGTTGCACAAAGGAGGCTGGTTTTGAGGTTGCTAGAAGAAAAAACTGCATATTTTGAAGATATCACTTTGAATTATATTTGAAATAACTATCCATTTGACAAGGAAAGAAACTGCATTCAAGAAGTAAAGTGAAATTACATTCATTTGACTAAGTATTGATGCACTGCAGTTACTTCAACAGATATCAAACACATCTCTGTTTCCACTGGGGAAAAATACATTATGTTAAAATATTTTCTCTTTGATTAGAATTGAATTCTACACTAGTTCCTTGCTAACACCTTCACAAGACAAATATACTTTACAGAAAGCACATAATAAAGAATGAAAAGTACAAACAAATGAATTTTCCTCTTTTTAAAAAAATCCCTAATCAACAGCTATCAAAAAACAATGAACACTCCATGCAATTTAGTCTCATGAGCATGTGGAATTTCTCCAAGAGCTCTCTTGATGTATAAACCACCACCACGAAAAGTACTGGATACTCCTACCTCTGATCTGCATTTAATATCTGTCATGAATCTGCCTTTAGAAAGACGGATTAGTCATATGGTGACAAAAAGTTCAGTATCTTCTGACAAATCAACTGGTTTTAATGAAATCTGTTATCTTAATTTTGACTGTGAGGTGACATCTATTGTTATGAATTTGGCAGATGTAACCTTACAACTGTGCGTCAATTAATGGCATCTGTTAGGGTTATTTACTCATTTTAATCTTGAATATTTACGTAAACATATACTAAAATGTGCTGTTCTCTAATTTCAGCTAAATATTATGCTTTGTTTTAGAGAAGTCATCAAAAAGATTTCTTTATTTTCCTCATTGTTCAAACTCATTCTGAAACGTAGTTGTATTTTACCAATCCACACTATTCAGTATACTTGGACATCAAGAACTCAACTGGGACCCACCGTGGTAGACAGCAGCAGAGCCAGGCTTTTTGGAGTTGTGTCTGAGCAGCACATGGTAACTGTTAACTTTAAAATGGAAACCGATGAATGATGGACGGGACTTTAAGGTGACCTTCCTGACTTATACTGACCTTTAAAACATGAAAGCTCCTATGGACATTTTTATTTCTAGTTCTTTTGAGAAACTAGATGTTTTGCTTTCTGAAGATAAGGCATGCCTGTAAGTGAAGGCATTTGAATCACAACCGTGGCATTTGTTTTCCTGTTATCTCTTTAAATGTAGATAAACAGGATTCAGACTTGGTTATACTCACACCAAAGTGTTTTTCCTGTAGGACCTGATATATAATTGGGATGCAGGAACCAACCTGCATATAGTAACTATTACATATACAGAATGAGGAACCTAGTTTCATTGCTAGTATTGTTCATCATCATTCCTGTTAATTTTTATTTGCTCTATCAATATCTGTGAAAGACAAGAAGGAAAGAATGGGAGAAGACAGTAAGAGGACTTTGAAAAAATACTAACAAAAGAATCTTAGAATGGCCTGCCCTCCATTTCACATGTCAAAATGCATCTAAGAATCGTTAAGAATAACAGGGCATTACAGGTCATGCTGAATCTAGAACCTCAGCCCGGATCACAGGCTCTTTCCTGGTAAGGCTCCTTCTCGCCTCCCTACATAAGAAGACTGACAGAAAACAAGGATTTCTTCAGGCTTACTGTACAAGCAGGC
Organism: Petromus typicus; assembly: GCA_004026965.1. Taxonomy (NCBI): domain Eukaryota; kingdom Metazoa; phylum Chordata; class Mammalia; order Rodentia; family Petromuridae; genus Petromus; species Petromus typicus. The sequence goes on from PVIR01002211.1 coordinate 88,122, forward strand.
TTTTTTTCTTTTTTCCTCCCACAAAACCTATGAATTATTTTTCATTTTCCCAGATTTACACCTTGTCCTCAGGTTTTAATATACTTAGATAAATCCAACAAGCTGTAAACAAATTTCAAAAAGTAAAGAAACATGACATAAAGAGATGTCAGGATACCAAGTCACCCAGTATATGCTGAACCCTACCAGCAATTTTGCAAAGATTAGAAAACTACCTCGTAATAATAAAACCATGGAACTAATGAGAGGGTCTGGTGCTGGAGAGGGTTTTGAAATCCTCCTAGGGTTCATTTTCAGGCCATGTTGGTCACATCATTTTTAGCAAATCTATGACTGACTCATTTCTGGCTGACAGGTAAGTGCTGATGCTGTGAAGTTACCTCTGCCACTGTCAGTGAACTTGTCAGAAAACAAAACAAAACATCCTTATTTAAGAAAACAAAAAAATCCAGACTCACCAGCTTTTCTTATTATGATACATTCAAATTTCACAGGTGATCCTGCTGAAATACTAATCTGTAGGGAGAGTTTCAATAAATACACTCTATAGAAAATCATTCTATTTTAAACAAGGATTGTATTTTTAAAGAAAAACTGGAAGTATTCATTTTTTAAACTATAGTTTCTATGTTGTACAAAAATACTTTAGGGATTCTTCTAAAAAGGTCTTGATATTTTTTATTTAGGGAAGGCAAATTATGTTTCTATTATACTCAATAGAAACTAGCCATTGTACTGGAAAAAACTACTTTAAAGTATCTTAGATAAAAGAAATCCAAAGTATATGTGTTGATATACATTTATAATCACATAGATGTTCTCTTCCCCCAAATGACATATCTTTATTTTGTGTTGCTTTCCTATAGTTAAAGTGCTGTATGTGGAAATATTTCTGTTATACACTTCTTATAAAAAATGTGAGAATTGTATTTAAGAATGGTAAACAGGTGATTTGAGTAAATTTCTCCCGTAACTGTGGCTGACATCTGTGGAACACCTTTTTGCAATAAAAATGTTCTCTACATGCCCATGTCTTCATTCTCTTGGGAAGACAGAAGATATTGTGGTGCAGTTTGGGTTAGGAGAACTCGTAAACTCTGGGGAGCGTTGGCTCAGTCGTTCTCCATGTGGACAGTCCCGAAGAGAAGGTGCTGGCCTGCAGAAGGCGAGAACCATGGACATTGGGAGGAGGAACTGGTGAGGGTGTTCGGCACTCCTGGGGGCCTGGCCAGCTCCCCCAATCCCTGCATGCAAGCCAGAGGCCATTCTGCGACTCTTGATTTTCTGAAATAATTTATGTTTAATAATTTGCTCATTTTTGTTTCATTTTTTAAGGCCTTCATGCTTAATCACTGTCCATCTGGCTTTTGTTACTTGTGAGCAGAGTATTACTAGGGACCCAGATCTCAGTTGTTGTCAGTGGTGGCATTCATTATTGTGTGAAAACAAAAATGAAGATAAATTCAATGCTTTATAGTAAACACAAGTGGCAGAAACCAGAGACTTACAGAGATGACAGATTGGCAAGATAAGAAAACTACGGGCATTCATCTGGCTGAGGCCAACACAGGGTGAGAGTCAATGCACAAAGTCTGGTAGGGCAAAATATTTAATCACAGAGGTTTTACAGATAAACAGTTCATGATAAAAGAAGAAAGAGGGGAAATATTCTGATGCAGAAAAGCAAAGATCCAGTTAAGGTGACTGATGTCCAAGAAAAATGAAGCATTTAAATTCTGAGCTGTCAGTGAAGTAAGCTATGGCTTTATACCTGTGGATCCTTGGTGGTTTGTAACAGCCCATCTACCAAACGTGATTACAAAAAGTCATTTTGCAGAAAATCATGCAGAAAAACACTTATTCCTCAAAGGCTGTATCCCACAGTACTTATTCAGAGGTGATATTGCCCCTGGGGACATTAGCAACTATTGGAAATGTTGATTGTTAGAAGTGAAGTGAACAGTTACCAATGGCAGCCAGTGAGACAAGGTGATAGATAATTCTAATCTGATGTCTAAAGACAGGTTTAAAAGTTAGTATAAAATGAAATAATAAAATGGATCTAAATAATTTCACTTATAAAAGGGTGCAGGAAAATGCTGGTACTGATAGAGTAATACAAAAGCAACACAATACACTATATAGTAGCTAAATCTTAGAAGAGGCACATATGTTGAATGGATACAGAAAGTGTTGGGTTGGGCCTGGGATATACTGGTAAAAATAAAGATTTAAAAAGTATACTATGCACAGTGTCTATGCATTGAGCTAGAAAGATTAACTATGTATTTTGTCCAAAAGTTCAATAAGGCAAAATTTCAGAGAGGGACTCTTTTCTGCAAAACACAGAAATTTAGCAACACTGTTTGACTATCTATGAAACCCAGGCTGTTCCTACCTTTCCACCTAATATTGACTTAGTTTGCTATTGCTTTTGCAACAAATTATTACAAATTTAGTGGCTTCAGAAAACAGGAATTTTCATCCTATAGTTTTAGAGATTGGAAGTTTGAAATGGATCTCATTAGGTTATATCCCTCGCTGGGCCTGGAGATGACACTCTTCCTCTGACTGTCTAGCTCCCAGATGTGTCCACACTTCCTGATCCTGTTCCTCCCTCATCACTAAAAATGAACGATGGCCAGATGATTTTTTTCAAGATTCTATCTCCCTGGTCCTCCTGCTTTTCACTCCTCTTCTCCTATGTTTGGTTCCCCTTCCAAAAAAAATCACATGTTGAAATCTAAACCCTTAGTGTAATAATACTTGGACGTAGGATCCTTGAAGATAATTAGATCCTAACAGTAAGTCGTTGTGAATGGAATCAGAATTTTACAGGAAGAGGCAGGCTTAGCTAGTATCTTTCATCGTGGGAGGATACAGGGAGAAGCAGAACTTCTGCAAACCAGTAAGCAGCCCCTCACTGGAGACCAGGTCCACTGGTACTTTGATCCTGAGCTCTTCACTTCCTAGGACTGAGAGAAATAAATGTTTGTTGTTTAAGTCGTCCAGTCTATGGGACAGATTCCAGCAGTCTGACCCACTAAACACTATGCGAGAACCCTTGTGTTCTATTGGTGCCAACCAAACAATCCTTTTATGTTAAGGTCAGCCCCTTGCCACATTAGTATAATACATGTAAACACCTTGGAGGCAGTACATTTCTCTGCCCACCATATTGGTTAGAAGAGCAATTTATAGATATCTAAATGCAGTTTATTAAGCTGTGTTACAGAATTAAGCTTCTGAATTTGAAAGAGAATAATTACATTAGAGATCTGGGCAAAAATAGCAAAATATTTATGAATTTTGTAGAAAATCTTTTTTTGGTCTTTTTTTAAATGAGTATATCTTTGCACTACATAGTGATCACATTATTATGGGGAATTGGTACATGCACACAACCCTCCTTAATTCTTTCTTAGCTTTCTATCACTCTTACGAAAATCATTTGGCCTAGTAATGTATACACACTACATTTTACTTACCTGTTAATGAACATGTAGCCTGATTCCATGTCTTGGCTACTGTGTAGAGGGCTGCAATAAAAATCTGATTACAGGTATATCTTTGACATACTGATTTCATTTCCTTTAGATATACGGCCAGTATTGAGACTACTAAATCCTAAGGCAGTTCTAATTTTTTAATAATAATATTCTATTTAAAATATGTGGAGTAGTCAGACTATGTAAGAAGAGATAATTTTTTTAAAGTTGTAGGGACACAAAGTCCTTGGGAACATTAAAAATCACTGGAATTTATTCTCAAAGTTTCTCCTCTATGCAACAAAATGAATCATCTTTGGATGGTAATGAAAAATTTCACTCCCAGGTACAATTGCATGTGACTAATAGCTTTAAAATACTAGCCAGCTTTGCAATAACCAAAGAAAGAGACTCCTGTGGCATTAATTTACATAGTGTAACTTATTGATACTGCCTTCTCCAATATCTCTTACTTTTTAACATAAAATCCACTATATTCTGCCTCAGCTGAGAAAAAATATTTATTAAAAACTTCACCATACATAAAGAATAGACATTTATGGTTCTTAAAAGCTGTATTACATTAAGACATTACAATAGCCAAGCTGCGTTCCCCATCCTTGCTATTTGAGTGCTACTCAGCATCCATTCTGTGAGGAAACCACACACCTGGGAAACTTCCTTAATTTAGTTCTTTTCATCTGAAAATTTCAAAAGGTTTGCTGATGGCTATTATTTACAGCTGCTGAGTAAATGGAAGCAGTGAGCCAACGGGAAGATGCAACTATTCCATAAATGAATTACAAAGGAGTAGAATCTTCTTTAAAAAGTCAATAAAATGCCAGGCATCCTGTTTCATTGTGAACACATAGTCCCTCTTTCCTTGTTCAGTTTTCTCTTTTCTGGTCACTTGTTTTCATACCCTTAGATTAGCTAGTATCTTAGCACCTTGAGTACTTATTCAGATATGTGAAATATTTGATTCCCATTTTTAAAGAAATTCAAGACAGCTAATTCATAGCTAAGGGAGGAGGGAAAGTAAGTCTCTAGACTAAAATCAATGGAAAAGGGGATAAAATAAATTACTACTATGATTGGAGAGATACAATATTTGTGAAAGCAAATCTACAATAAAATAACGATACAGAAGACTAGGAAGAGATAAGACATGAGTTGAATCCAAGAGGTGGTAAGGTGGAGCAGAAGATGGGGGAAGTGGGCTCACCTTGTCTAAATTCAATAAAAGACTCATTAATAAAATCCCACAGCTGGTCAATCATCCAAACCACTTTAAGAAATTACAAGCATTAATTTACTATCTTTTGTGTGCTCCCTGGAGATTTATCAGATATGGCTCAGAGTCTAGGGAGCTACAGCATGTCTTAAAGCTTCTTTGGTTAATCAGAAAGTATAGATGGCTTTTAAAAATCAAACCTTTTAATGGGAAAAAATGAGAATTAAGTTGTGTCTTATACTGGTACAAATCCCCATTATGGAGTGCAATCATGATGTGCATATTTAATGTACCAATAAAGATAATTTTTAAAAAAAATCAAACCTTTTACAAGTCAAGCACCTAAGAAACATATCTAGCTATGGAACAGCAACACTTTGCCATGTCCCTTCCATTAATATGAGAGAAAAAGAAAAGGGAAAACAGAAAAAAAAAAAAAGAAAGAAAGAAAGAAAAGAAAAAGGGAAATGAGTAAGGATGGGACATCCTGAGGTCCAAAGTCCCACTCTGATCATTTAGCAGCATCCCTCTATGTCATGGTTTGTACACAGAGATGCTATCATATTCCTTGCCCTTCAGTTCCTCAGTTTCCCTCCCCTCCTTTTCTCTTGGTTTGAACTGCTGCTGAGCCCAACTGCAAGCCACCTCAAACACCAGCCTCTATGTGCAGCATTAAGCTGTCCTGTAATGAGGCCACACTGACAAGTAATTTTTACCCTATCTTCTACTCATAGTGACCTCACAGGTCTATGAGGCACACACTCAGAGAAGGGAGAACCAGGGTCTTCACCTTGTGCTTTACAGTCACCTCACAGTTTTACTCGCAAGACATTTAACCCTCATTCACTCAGACCCTCTTACTTCGCAAATTTGCTCATCACCTGAAATATATCTCAGCTTTACTGAACAATGCTGTTTTATTCTGAATCATAAACATCAGTGCCCCTGTATAGATCCCTATTACCACTGTGTATACCTAACTGGATTAGAACTGCCCTGTGCAGGAGTTTGGAAACTATGTCATGTAGGTAATTTTATGCACACCAAAGTTTAAGAATTGGTGAAGACTACAGTAGTAAATTAATTAAATAATTGCTTTCTCCATTAAGTTATTCTATATGATAGTAATTTATTGCTTTGTATATGTCAGATATTGGACAGACTCTGAGATTATAAAATGGCTTGAAAAGAGCATAACACATTCAAATGGAGAAAACAGGTAAATTAATAGACTGGAGTAAAAAGTGACAGGTGCTCTCACAGACAAGTACAGATTCCTCTAAACACATGGAAGGGTGGATTTTTCTCAGTTTTGACGAATCTGGAAAGTTGCTAGACAGCCATGTATTTTTATAACATGACTGTGCCTTCTTAGAATGCCAAATGCTTGCCTTTTACTCTATACAATAAATTTACTACTAATGCTAATAATAATAACACTTCTTTTAAATTTGTCAAGTGATTCCAAGGTAAACCTCATTACTGCATAACACTTTTGCATTTAGACATTTACAAACAGCATAAAATTAGGCTCCTGATAATGCCATTCTTTGTGGAATCTCAGTGTTGTTTTGATTTGTAGTTTCCTAAACAACAAAGATGCTGAAAAATTTTTAATGTCTGTATGGGTCATTTATACTTCTTTTGAGATATGTCTATTCAACTGCTGTTTTTTAAATAAAACTTTTATTTTTGGTGTCTGAGTTTTTAGTTCTTTTTATATTCTAGTTATTGGCCCTCTTTCAGAGGTTTAAACTGAAAAATTTCTCATTCTGTAGGTTGTCTCTTCATTCTATCCAGTCCTTTGCTAGGTATAAGCTTTTAGCTTCAGTTTAACATAGTAACATTGCTGATTCTCAGAATCAGTTCTTGTGCACTGTGGTTGTTCAGAGAACCCTTGACTCTGCCTGTGTCTTCAAGTGTGCATGTTCTCTTCCAGAAGATTAAGTGTTTTGTTTTTATATCTCGGTCTTTAACTGATCTTGACATGATTTTAGTACAGTGCAAGAGATCTGGACCTAGATTCACTCTTCAGACAGGGATTTCAAGCGCCATTTGTGAAAAAGGAGATCCTTTCTAAAGCATTAACAGTTACGGTCTTTGTTAAAGATCAGATGGTTAAAGGTACTTGGGGATGTTTCTAATAAAATGCTAACAGGGATATGAGAGAAAATGAAACTTTCTGTATTGCTGATAGGAATGTAAGCCAGCACCATCACTATGAAAATCAGTTTGGAGAATCTGCAAAATACATAAAATAGAAATTTCATTTGCCCAGCTACACTACTCCTGGCTATGTCCCCTGAAAAAGCTAAAATGCAACATGTAAATGTATTGTGTAGTGACTCATGTAAATCTCTAAAGCTTAATTATGGAAACAACCTAGATCAGAAGTGGCAAATCTATGGCAAAAGATGTTAATGTCTGAGCTGATTTTTCTAAACTAAAGCCTCCGTATTCAGGTTTAACTAGGGTTGGCACTTAAGAAAAATAAGTGGGTTATGGTTGTGGTGTGTGCACTTGTCTCTAAACCTTGACCATCACTGGCCTGGATACTCACAAACGCATGGATAAAGAAAATGATATAATATATGTATATGTATTTATGTACAGATGTTTGCATATATGTATATATGTGTAATGGAGAATTATTCAGCTATAAAAAGGAAAATTTAAATTATTTGCAGGAAAATGGGTAAATATTGAGGTTATATTAAATAAAATGAACCAAACACAGAAGAGTAAATATCATATAGATTTTGTTAAATGAAAAACTCAAAATATAAATAATGTTCAATAAGCAAAATAAAAGAGGTGACAGGAAACAAGATGGTACATGTTTTGGAGATGGTAGAGAAGATCTAGGGAAGGGAAGAGATTGGGGGGTGTATTTAGGGAAAGGAAACAAAAATAATCAAGGCATTAATTCCCCCAAGGAACTTATGCATCAAACATGTAGTAATAAAATAAACATTTAAAATGGCACCACTGTTGATATACCAATTGATATGTTCCAATGTAATTCAAAGAGTCACAAAAAATACCATGTTTGCTAAATGCTTTGACCACTATTTTTGCTACTATTCAATGAAGTATTGAAAATGTTTAAAAAAGTATAATTGAGTTACTGGCATGTCATGGACAAGGCCTCACTGAAAATTTAATTTATAAAATTAACTAGGACTAACTTGCCTATTAGCAAGACATATGAGAATTTTAAGTGAAGAATAAAATAATTAAAAAATCTATACATTACATGTTAAGATTTTCTAGATGTTTGAGTGTGGCACCTGTAAATAGGATATTTACTATAATAATTACAATACATTTACATTTGTAAAGATTTAAAGTTTTATATCACATTACTCCATAACTGCTTTACTCTTTTATTTGTAAAAGGGAAATGAAAAGCCCAAATTTGCTCAAGTACAAGTAATATTTGATTTTTGCCCTAATGCAGCATAAGCATTACAAATAGACTATAGATTAGTGACACCAAACCTTTCAGAGCTTTTACTCACACAATGATAGGTTCACTCCTATTGCTGTGGACTGTCTGCACAGTGTACCATGTTGTCAGGGATACAATACAATGTGATCGAGGTGATAATAGCTACTACTGAACCATATGTTGTAAAAGCATTAAATAAAAGTATTTTCAAATATTATACATGTGTAGGTAGTGTATATAGTAATTCCACATTAGAAAAAAAATACACGATGAATGAAGCCTTTCTAACAACTAAGCTCGTGAAACACATGACAGCGTAAATGAAAGCAAAGCAGCTGCCGTGAGGAAGTGCAGGCAAAGGGCTCCATGCAGTACGAGACTGACTTCAGGTGGAACAAGAAAATTTGATGGATGGTAAAAAAAGTAGGATGTCCTAAAGCTACCATTATCAATTTAAAAAATAAAAAATGTTTTTCATTATTTCTATCATTTACTGACTTCTTTTTAGTGATTGGCCACTTTGTTAGGAGCTTAAGTGGTTCCTACTTAATACCTCTGCACTGAAGCAAAATGCTATACCCTCCTACGTGAAGAAAACTGCAGTTAGAGAGGTTAAGTGCCTGGAACTATGTCAGACAATGTGCCTGGAGAGCCAGGATACAAGGGCAGATCACTCGGACTAAAACCTGTGTATCTCCTGCCACACTCCTGTGAGTGACTCCTCTGAAAAATGAAACTAAATACAAACATACTCTCTGAAAGTTAAAAAAAAAAATGAGATATAACGATCAGTGGTCTTCAGTTATTTAGTGTCAAAACTGACATGGAAAATTTGTTGATGAATATGTGAAATATCTTCTTAGACATGTCTCTCTGAGCACACTGACATCAACTCACAGGTTGGCTTTAAATTTTCTTTTTTCCTGTATTTTGTGGGTTTTAGGGAGTTGTTTGGGGTTTTTTTTGTTTTGTTTTGTTTTGTTTTGTTTTTGTTTGTTTGTTTTTCTGCTTTTCAGGGCCTATACTCAGGGCTCATAAGTACTCTTGATGGTCCTATCTCCCTGCCCTGACTTACATTTATCTAAAGTTTACCAACGAACCTGGGATGAAAATATAAAGAACACTACAGATCCTCATCTCCCCAATTGTTTTTTAGGAACTCAGGGCCTTTGCAATCCCTAGGATCTTTTCTTGCCAGGTCTGGGGAATCTCCAGAAGGTGGTATAGCACAGCACTGATGATAAATTGGGAAATGAGTTTGTTCTGTAACGTAATTTCTTTGAAACTTCAGACACTCCCCCGAACCAGCATATCCGATGGCATATTTACCTTCTCTGTTTCTGCCACCGCTATCACATGGCCTCTGACCTTCCTCTACTGTTTTCTTAGTACCAGTTTCTCATCCATTTCAGTACATTCTCTATACTTTTTGATTTAAAAACTTTCACAGTACCTTATTTAAAAAATTACTTGCTCATATTTTCACTAATTACTTACTTCTTAGTTACTAACTGCCAACTTCTTCCCCAAGTATAAACTACTCTACATTCTACAAAGTTGGTCTGAATCATACTCAGCCTACTACCTACCTCCATTTTACTACAAACAAACCAAACAACAAACTACTTTTTATTGCTTTCTTTATTATATATCTTGCATTTTGATAAACTTCTACCCATACTACTAGAGGTAGCTTAAATATTAACATCTCTACAAAGCTTTTGCTAATTTCCCAATTGCCCTTTCTAATCACACTTTTGGGTAGCTCTTGCAGCTGTTCTGTAGTAATGAATCTAACTGTATAAATACTGTATAGTATGCAAACTCACAAAGCTGTGGTCATGAATGACTGATTTTTGTAACTCCTGTTTTTGTAATTTCTATTCCTAGGACCTGGCATAGAAGCTTAGATAATATGAGGAAAAAATCTTTTGTATCTAGTTTTAGATTAATGTTAAGAACTACACTCAAAGATAAGCACCATATATAATGAATTGAGGAAGGTTTTTATTTGGCATGGAGTGTTTTTCTCTGTTTTTTCCTTGTTTACATTATGATAAGTGAGATGATTGGTTGGCAGATAGATACACTGGTTCACTTGGATTGATGGATGGATGGATGCATGGATGGACAGATAGACTGAGAGAAAGTTGGATGTACAGTTGCTAATTTTATCCTATAATTAAAGCAGTAAAAAGTTCTGAATGGATAAGAAGCAACAATATACACAGGCTGATTTGAATTACCATGATAATCCCTATAAACACCAACCAAATACTTAGTAAATAATTATTAGTTAATAATTATATTTTATCTGCTTAAAATATATTGAGAATTTTGAGAATTATATCAATTATCAAGATAGTTTGATAAGCTTTTAAGATTATCTACATGATGTATTTTTCTACCAATTAAATTTCCATGTACAAAGATTTTCAAACTCAGTTTATGGATATTATAATTGCTCAGTATATTAAAATCAATGAATATTCATTCTTAATGATGTTTTCCCAATTTAAATATATTTTGAAAGACTAGCTTTATATTTTCTTTTTTATATCTGAATTTTTACTATTCTGCAAACTATTTTGGTTTATTAAAATAGGAATATTAATAAATATATCAAGTTAAGAAATAGCTAGTGTGAATACTTTATACTTCCTTCAAATCTTTAAAAATGCAAATTAGTAGTAGATTAAGATTATTCAGTTAAAGCCTTCTAACAAAAATGTTAAATATACTACCTGAATACTTACTCCTGCTTTTCATGGAAATTTAATCCCAATCAACAAGTAACTAAGACAAAAATGTTAAAATATTAAAGTATTTAACTTAATAAGCATATTTTAAAGAAATGGAGGACCACTTTCTAGTGACTCTAGTAATATTCTTCAGTATCATTAAAATAATGCTTTCTACTTTGATGAATGAGCTCCTTAAGAAGACACTCAACTGAACTAAATTTTGCTAATATTAGCTGTTTAAATGGGCACTCATGCTGGCTGATACACCCTAATGGAAGATTAAACAATACTTCATCATTTATTCTACAAGGAATGTATTGTGTTCACAGATACAGCACCTTCACCTCTAGAAGCATATAGATAATCTAAGAAAGACAATCAGATAAGCAATTCAGGAGCATCTCAAGAAGATTAACTTAAAGAAAATGGAAAATAATTACATACAGATAACTTTCCCAACCCTAGAGGAACAAGCTAAATACTGATAAAATGGGACAACAAAGTCATTCAGCCAGCCTGAACTACGTAGGAACCCTTGTCTCAAAATAACAACAAAAACTCTAGAACAAAGATTATGATTGCTGGGCTACTGTATACGGTCACAATTTTCTATGGAATAGACAACATGAGCCGAGAGGACTGCTATCTTTGCAAGGGTGTCTTCCTATGACAAATGGCTTACATTCTGCTAAACATACAGAAATCACTTAAGTATTAAACAGCTACACATGTTCACATGTATACATGAAAGCTAAATTAAACTTAACAGTATTTCACGCTTACCCTCTAAGTTGACTGTAAGTCATATTGTTTTCTGCTCTTAACAGGAAGTTACAAATAATCTTACCAAATATATACAAGCCAAGAGAAAATATTAAATTCACATCATTTGTCTAATATCCTATTTCAATATAAATGACAGAATAGTCTTACCACTAAGTTTAAAATATAATTATATCAAGTGCAAACGAGTAAATTCCTTGGGCCCGTTCAATGCCAAATCAAGAATATATTGTGATATTTAACATAAAATACATTCCTTGATCCTTAAGATAATCAGGAAACTATTATCTAAGACATATCAACTGATTTCTCTGAGCTCTATAAAGAGTCTCATATAATGTCTTTCACAATTAGGTAGAAAACCAACTGATCTTATGATTAACTTGGCCAACACAGGACATACATTTAGGTCAAAGCATGAATATTGGGCTGAATAATGATCAAGTTGGCTATCTGCACAGATCAAATTAAACAAGTAATTTCCAGCATGTGGCCACAGCTGACCTGGCCTTCTATTTATTAATATGACTTTATTTAGAAGTTTAGCTATTAAACTTGTATAATTTGTTTACCTCAATATATAGCTGAGGGTCTGGGATTTAGCTCAGTGGTTCTGGCGCCTGTCTTGCAAGTGCAAGGGCCCAGGTTTGATCCCTGGTTAAGCACATACAATACTGGATGTGGAGACTCACGCCCAGCAGAAATCAGCACCACATACCACGGTGCCGGGAGTGGTGGCTCACACCTGTAATCCCAGCACTTGGGAGGCAGAGGGAGGAGGATGGCTGTGATGTGAGTTTGAGGGTGAGCTCAGGGCCAGCCTGAACCACAAAAAAGTGATATATATAGATATAGATATAGATATAGATATAGATATAGATATAGATATAGATATATTCGCTGAACTACTTAAATTTATTGTGTTGGAAATTCTATCTTTAGCCCCAGGTAAAACAGGCAGTTTACTTACATGACAGCCCAAAATTTGAGTGACTGTACCGAGTAAGAAAAAAACTGCTATTTCTATGTTGCTGAAAAAATTACTCCAAAGCACTAAGCCAATAATTAATGCTTTTACCTTGAAAATGAAATTGAAAATCAAAGAACTAGATCCACTTATCTAGTTAACATTTACTTAGTTAGACTGAGTTTCAAATTAAACACTAAAATCGTTATTGAAAATCACTCCAAATTGTATGTGGTATATATATATATATATACCACATACAATGTAAAACTATAAATAAAGAACATGGGATATTCTTCAGAGTGCACCACACACTGAAAACTGTAATAAGACAGAAGGCACAGTAATATTATTGCAGAAATAATGTTATTCCACTGATATGCAAATCCAGAAATTTTTCAGGTTAAGTTTTTTCATGGCTAAATATGTAGCATATGTGGGAGGTTACATATAAGAGAGTTTAAATGATACACATTTGGCATCAGTCACTTGAATGGTATGGAGTACCATTGTTTTTGATGATCTAGTAGCCAGAGAAGAATCTGCCACTTGAGCAAAGTTAGAAGAAACTTCTCTTTTCACTCAATCAAAGGTAGATAAGAACAATATTAATAATTTTAAACATACACGGACAGTTATTTGATTTAGACAATTTAAATGGTATAGCAAGAATGTCAACCAATCACTATAAATCTGTTCCTTCTCTGATTATTTTTCTTAAAATAATTATAGTATAAAATTGGAACACCTGATGCTTTCAATAAGACAATGAACAAGCTCTTTTAATTTATCACATTTTCTCTTATGACATCCTAATTATTGAAATAATTAAAAATCACTAGCCTTCAAAACATTCTGCCATTTTGAAGGCCATGGTGATTACAGAATTTTGTTAACTGCAAAATATTTTTCTGCAATAAATTTTAAAAATTAAAAAGAGAAACTGATGACCTTTATTCACCACATTACTCAATGGCATCACACTGACAAATTTCCATGAGAAAACACACCTCACTGATTATAGAACTAACAGTTGACTTGAAATTGAGTTCCATTATCATCATGATGTTTTCTATATCACCAATATTTTAAAATAGATATTGATGATTCTTAAAAATATGATTTTATTGGTATATTTTCTGCATATATTATGATCACATTCAATATTGAGAATTTGTACCTATACATGGCATACCTCTGAATTTCTGCTGGATCTGTGGTGATTTCCCCATTTCATTCCTGATTGCATGGATCTCGTCCTTTCTTTCCTTTTTTGGTAAAGTTGGGTAAGAGTTTGTCAATTTTATTTAGTCTTTCAAAAAACCAAGTCTTCCATTAATTGATTTTCTGGATCGTTCCCTTGGTTTCCACTGCATTAATTTCTGCTCTAATCCTTATAATTTCCTCCCGTGTACAAGCTTTGGATCTATCTTGCTCCTCTTCTACTAGTAGTTTGATGTTCAGAATTAGGTTATTTCACCTCACTCTATTTTCCTAGCATGAGCATTCACTGCTATGAATTTCCCTTGAAGAACCACTTTCATTGTGTCCCATAAATTCCTCTATATTGTGTTGACAAATATCATTCAACTGTAGAAACTGTTTAATTTCTTCCGTGACAAATTGGTTGCTAAGGAGAGTGTTGTTCAAATTTCATGTGTTTCTCAGGTTCTTGGAATTTCTTTTGCTATGGATCTCCAATTTCAAAGCACTGTGGCCTGACAGTATACAGAGGATAATTTCAGTTATTTTGTATTTACTTAAACCTGTTCAGTGAACTAGCATGTGGTCTGTTTTAGAGGATGAATGACTCATCAGCATTCTGAGAAGAATGTGTATTCTGACTTTGTGGGGTGAAATACTCTGTAGGCATCTATTAATTCCATTTGTTCAAAACTTTGGCTCCATTCACGTATTTCATTATTGAGTTTTTGTCAAGCCAATCTATCTATTTGTGACAGTAGTATATTGAGGTCCCCTACTAGTACTGTATTAGTGTTTTTCTGGCCTTTCATGTCCATTAATATTTGCCTAATATGTCAAAGGCATAATATTTGCCATTAATATGCCTAATTTGTCATAGGCATAAGTACCTATGTATGGGGCCAGGGATTTAGCTCAGTGGTTCCAGCGCCTGTCTTGCAAGCACAAGGACCCGGGTTCGATCCTCGGTAACCACGTAACAATACTGGGCGTAGAGACTCAACCCAGCAGCAATCGGTACCACATACTACAGTGCCGGGCATGGTGGCTCATGCCTGTAATCCCAGCACTCGGGAGGCAGAGGCAGGAGGATTGCTGGGATGTGAGTTTGAGGCTGAGCTCAGGGCCAGCCTGAACTACAAAGCGAGACCCTGTCTCAAAAAAAAAAAAAAAAAAAAAGTACCTATGTATGTTATCTCTTCCTCTTGGATTGTTACTGGCATGAGAGGATGTAGTGTCCTTCTTTGCGCCTCTTTATTAGTCTTGCCATGAACTCTACTTTGTCTGCAAATAAGATAGCCACTGCTGCTTTTTTGTGGGTTTCCTGTTGTATGGAGAACTGTTTTCCATACTTTTAGTTTTCCTCTGTGAATTTCTTTATGAATTAGGTGTTTCTTATACACAACATATTGTAGGATCTTGTTCCTTAATCCATCCTGTTAGTCTGTGTCTTTTATTTGGCACTTTAAGGCCATTGATATTAACAGTTATAATTGATATACACTGATTTAGCACTGTTGTGATGTTTTCTTGTTCTTGACTCTTTCATTCTTTGCTTTCCCCCCTTTCCCTTTAGTTTCTTGCCTTGCCCAAGGAGATCGCTCAGCTGGATCAAATGGGATTGTGACACAATACTGATACCTTTAACTTCCATTGTTCCCCCAGAAAAAATTAGTAAATATTGAAACTAGAATCCACTCAACAGAACAATTAACTATTTCAGAACTTTAAAAATACAAGTGCCTTACTAAGAAGAAACAGGGCATTAACTTCATAAACTTTGGATTTATTCTTCATAATAAAAATATAAAGAGAAAAGTTTCAGTATTTTACCAAAAGTAAATCTTCAATTATTGAACAGAATATGTTAAAAGATAATCATTTAGTCGGCATTAGAGTGATAAATTTTTTCTATCTGTCATTCATAAAGGGACATTTTGAAAATTTATCTTCTGAGTCATTAATAAAATATAGTTTTTTACTTCATTCTCTTTTCTTAATAGCTTCCATAATGTGAAGACAAAGGGCCATACTATTAGAAATAGTGTGTGCTGGGCCGGGGTGTTAGCTCAGTGGTTCCAGTGCCTGTCTTGCAAGCACAAGGAGCCGGGTTCGATCCCCGGTAACCATATAACATACTGTGTGTGGAGACTCAAGCCCAGCAGCAACCAGTACCACATACCACAGTGCCGGGCATGGTGGCTCACGCCTGTAATCCCAGCACTCGGGAGGCAGAGGCAGGAGGATTGCTGCAATGCGAGTTGGAGGCTGAGCTCAGGGCCAGCCTGAACCACGAAGTGAGACCCTGTCTCAAAAAACCATAAAAAAAAAAAAAAAAGAAGAAGAAGAAAAGAAAAGAAATAGTGTGTGCTGAGAAATTGACTGAAAAAGTCCTATTTGGCTTATGAGATGACATATTAGAAAAATACTCAAACTTAAAAATGGTGTAAAAATAATCACTCTTTTGTAAATCATTTGTTTAAAAAGGAAGCAGTGAGAACCATTTGAGCTATTTTTAAAAGCAATCATCTTTGCTTCCTTTCCTGGGCAAAATGTTGCACAAATTTATGATTTAAACCAAATATTCTGCCATAATTTAGAAAATATATTTATTCAGTGTGCCATTCAGTTTCTCCTATAAAATTTTATTCACCACATACTATGTGACAGACACTCTCCCACCTCCAGAACACTTAGCAGTGGTCAAAACAGACAGAAGTTTCTGTCTTCAAAGGGCTTACATTTTAATAGGGGAAAACTATATATTATAGTTACTATATATTAATATAATTATTCAATATATTCAGTTTAAGAATATATTTTTAATTTTAGAAATAGAAGTTTCAATTTAAATGAAATATTTTCAATTTACAAAAATTTCTGCAAAATAATTTTAACATTAAAAAGTTTAATATAATGAAGAGGGATGGAGAAAAATCAAATGTTTCCCTAATCAAGGAAATTTAGAGAATTCAATATTTGTCAGTAAAATAAAAATGTAAATGGCATTTACTGAAGATGCCAAATAGAAAATAATAAAAATAGAATGATTAATCACCCAGATTTGATCAGCACACGGTGTATATGCATACTGAAATATCACAATGTTTTCATATATACTTTTATTATGCCAATCTAAATAATATTTCTAAGTTTAGTAGATAGGAATGTTAACTATCCACTATGATAGTTACATACTATAGTACATATATTATTGATTATCACAGTATATTGCATACATTTACAGAAGTAAAACATACTAATTAAAAAAAATCTACAAAAAGAAAATAGGATTTAAAAATATTTCTACAGACCTAAATGCAGAAGCAACATGTGTCCTAACTCAATCTTTTCTCTTTTTAAGAAATATTGCTAATTGACTGCCAAAAAGTATTTGAAGTTGTATTTCTTCTTCATGCTTGAGTCCCTCGGATGGACCTCTACAGAGAAAATTCCTGTCATTTTTGTCAGATAAGATGTTTATTGACTTCCAAGGTAAGCTGCACCTCTTAAGAACCACTGAGAGGGGATGGTCAAGAGAAGGTGGTAAACAGAGAGAGGACAAATTTGCTGGCAAGTGAAACCATTAACCTTGCAATGTACCAAGCACACAGCATCATATAAAACAGATCACTGAATATGAAACTCAAAAATGATATGCAATAAATATAAAATGCATCTGATTTTATTCTTGAAAAGTGTTCCTCTATCCTGAAGTATTCCAGTGTTTTCTTCCAAGTTAAAACCAGAGTTCAATGACTCCTGAGGTTAACAATGTACAAATGCTTGACTTTGTCTGTCCTACCATCAAACCTACATTTTAATGACTCTTTCAACCTTACAGGCTCCTGAGGCTAGACAGAAAAAAAGGAGCCTTGAACACAATTCTTAGAACCAATACAAAAGGGTGCCAAGCCAAAAATAATGTGTGTTCAATCTTAGAATACAGAGAAGGCCAGAAAGAGTCAGCAACATCAGGTGGTCACTGCACTCATTTCCAGTTGAGACTGAAAATAACTATGTGCTGGAATGAAAATAGCTCAATGCAGAACCACTGGAAACAGCACCTAAGCCAACTGTGCTATAATTGTAAAGAAAAAGGGAATTGTACAGAAATACTGTTAGGTGACAGATAAAACTGTAGATCAAGAACATTTTTCTTTCCTGAACACCTTTCATGTTATCTGGCACTGGGTATGCTTGATAGCACATTTATTTCTAGAACATGAGAATATACAAATGAAAACATGACCTTCCTTAGATTATCCCTCCT